>JABEVN020004309.1:0-14445 GCA_013146195.2 Codonopsis lanceolata | reverse complement strand
TTGACTTAAATAGCATGCGGCAAATTGCAAAGATCAGTCTAGTTATCAAGTAGATTAACTTTCCAACCACTGCCTATAATGAGGGATTATCCAATGAGTTCCCTCATTAAGCAATAGTTTCCCATTAGGATCATATGGGATAGTTAGAGGCTTTCATCCATTAGTTGTGCACTCTCTATTAATTCTAGTGCATACCTTTTCTCTCGTTCAAGTGGAAACCATCCGCACTCTCATGACTTCAATTCCTGATAATATTTAATTGTTCCTGTGTCCTTGATACCGAATTTATCATGTAGCGCCCTTAAGAAACCTGATAGAGTCCATATTATTCCCCGCCACCAAGACATCATCTACATATACTAATATCAGAAAGAACTTTGTTCCTTCTTAATAGAAGAGAGAATAATCCGCCAAAGATCTGAGTGTATCCAAGATCTAGTAACACTTCTTAACTTTGAGAACCATTGCCTAGATGCTTGTTTTAATCCATACAGGACTTTTTCAATCTGCAAACACTTTGATTCCGAGGCCCTGTATCCAAGGGGTAGACTCATATATACTTTTCTTCCAAGTCTCCATGCAGAAAGCATTGTTTACATCTAGTTGTTGTAATCGTCTAATCTTGAATACTGCAATAGCAAGTATTGTTCTCATATGACCATCTTGGCCACGGTGCAAAAGTCTCTCAGTAATCTATACCTTCTGCCTCGATTATAACCCCTTGCTACCAGCCTTGCTTTTAGTCTCTCCACACTCCCATCCGATCCGTGCTTTACTTTATATACCCACTTGCATCCTATAGCCCTTTTTCCTTCCGGTAGGTCCACTATATCCCTGTATCATTGTCTTCCAAGGTCGTAATTTCTTTGTTCATTGCATGAATCCATTCTCAGTATGGTGTATGGCTTGATTGTATGATGTGGGTTCTTCTATTTTAGACATGAAATTGGTAGAGGCGTCATGTATATGATAGGCCACATAGTCTCTTTAATTTTACAGTAAGGATACCGATTCTAGTGGACAACCTAGGATTTTGTAAAATGGGAACATCAACAGTACATTGGATGGGTCTTCCCGAGATTCTCCTTCATTGTGTTTACTTGGATCGATTGAACCTTTCTTTTAACAACCTCATCTTCATGTGAAAGGTTGACATCAATTGTTGTCATTCCAGAGTTTCGATTCTGCCTTGGTAAAAGGAAACACGTATTCATGAAAAACAACATGCCCTAATAAAAATTTTCTTAGTTTCAATATTATATAAAATATATCCTTTTTGGCCCGTGGATAACCTAGATGGATGCTTTTATAGCCCTAGGTGCAAATTTGTCTCAGGGATGTACGATGCATAACATAGACATCCAATGGTCCTTAAATGGTCATAAGTAGGTTTGGTTTTAAAAGGAGTTCATGTGGTGTTTTGAAATTGGTAGCAGCAGAGGCGATCTATTAATGATGTGTGTCTTTGCCAAGAGACAATACCCCGTAAATGAATAGGAAGGCCACCATGAAATCTTATAGCTCTAGCCATATCCGTAAGGTGTCGATGTTTTCTTTCCACAACACCATTTGTGGTGTATCTACACAAGAGCTTTGATGTAAAATACCTAAGTTTGTGAGGTAAGGTATAACCTCGAATTGTAAAATTCTTCCATGATCACCCCTAGAACTTTATGGTAGTTTTGAAATGATTTCAGAACATAGGCATTGAATTGTTTTAAAAAGGAAAACACATGAGTCTTGGTAGACATCAAGAAAGTCCACACACCCCTAGTATAATCATCAACAATGGTCAAGAAGTATCTACAACCATTCATAGTACTTTTCCTATAGGGTCCCCACAAGTCACAATGAATCAGATCAAAACAATTTTTACTTTTGATACTACTAAGATTGAAAGAAAGTTTGTGCTGTTTGGCTAGAGGACATATGTCACATATAGCAATAGATTGAGTACCAAGGTTTTCATCTTTACAAAGAGAAGATAAGGAAGTAATCTTTCTAAGAGTGCTTAAAGAACAATGACCTAATCTATGATGCCAAGATATGATATCCCTATTCTTTGAGGTATTGAGGCAAATATGGGATTTGTTGGTGAACAGTTCTGCCTTGAGAAGATACAGTCCCTCTTTCAATTCACCAATAGCTATTGTTTTGGTCCTCTTCTGGTCCTGGAAAATGCATTTACCCTCAATGAAATAAGCATGGCAGTTGATTTGCATGACAAGTTTGGAAATGGAAAGTAGGTTATATTGAAACTTAGGTACATAATAGACCTTTTCTAATGTCATGTGAGGGTTTATGTAAACTTTCCCAATATGTGTGACATTTACAAAGTGGCACCATTAGGCAAGGTAATGACTACAGATAATCAAGGCATACAATATCATGCATTGTGGTCAAGGATGTGGAGACATGATCGTGGCCCCTCGAATCTATTATCCGTGTGCAAAGAGTGAATATTTTTCTCGATAATAGTTAAAGATAAGTACTCGCCAAATGTGTCATTCCAACAAACTTTTGTGTACTTTGGTTGGAATTCTATTGTGATCTTCAGATCGTTCTTTCATCTTGAGCATTGTCGAACTTGGCTCATCTCGCATTTGCAATCGCTCCGCATCGGATCGTTCCATACCGCTTTTCCCACTTTCATCTAGATTGTTGTTCCCTTTTTGAATATGCATGGCTCTTGAATTCCCTGTTTGTGTCTGATAGCTTCCTTGGTTCTTCCCCAAATTGTCTTTGTTTTGTCTGGTTTTGTGTAATGGGTGATTGGGGTTTCCAGGGTGCCCAATAGGGAAACCTTTCAGTCTATAGCATTCATCCTTCACATGACCTTCTCTAGTGCAATAGTTACAAAATACTCCTTTCTTGAAGGTATTCTTGATGTATGTTGGTTTGTTCTGTGAGGAAGTGGGGATATACCTGTCTGAACTGCCTTGTGGTTGCCCAGTTTGGACAAGGTTGGCTGCAAGAAGTCCTGCTTCAGGTATGTATCCTTGCCTCTGTGCTTCTTCTTGCCTAACCATATAGTAGGCTTCTCCAATTGTTGGAAGGGGTTTCATCCTAAGTATCTGGCCCCTTATATTCATGTAACGCATGTAGGCCCATTAAGAACCGCATAAGTTGCCTCCTTTGTCTCTCGATTTTTGTGTCTTGTTCGACCCACAATTGCATGGACATTTGCAGTCGTAATAGGTCCAAAGCCGCACTTTCATCCCAATACCCTTTCATCTTGTGATAATAGAATTCCACAGATCCTGATTCTTGCTCTAGTCTATGGAGATCTTTTTCAAGTTGGAAGACTCTATGCCCGTCTATATTAGCAAATCTCTCTGCCAGTTCCTTCCACACAGAGTTTGCATTGACAACATACTTGAGACTACTACTTATTTCATCGGATGCGAAATTAAAAATCCGAGAGATTACCATATCGTTCGCTTCTCTTGCCCATGAGGAACAGAATCTTCCTTTTCTCGTTGTGGAAAACTTCCATCGCCGATCCCGAGCTTGTTCTTGGCCGAGAGTGCAATCTCCAAAGACCGCTTCAAGAATTGAAATTGTCGCTCCTGTGAGCTTTGTTGAAATCAAAACAAGACCAGATGATCATTGTTGTGAAGGTATAGTGGGTGCATATTGGAATCGATTCCAATTTCCATGGTGGGTATTTTGTTTTTGGTTTTAGGCTTGGGTTTCCTTCCGTCATTGTAGAAAAGGGGTTGGGAAATTGTGAGGAAGGAGGATCTTGCCTCGATACCATGTAAAGAAAGGAAGAATTCTTGCCGAATCAAATCGATTTCTCTAGTCTTTTTCATATCTTACAAATAGAGAAGAAAACGAATATATATACTAATCTAAAATACGGAGGCATCAGATTAACTAATAGCTAAACAACCACTAACCGCCTTTAAAGGATTTTACACAATAGCCCTTAAGTTTTAACTCGCTACTTCCGATACCGTAACTTTCCAACTTAACTGCATTACAGAACTTCTTCCATTTTGAGCTTGATTCCCCATACTTTGCCTTAGCTTGAACCTGTTCACCAGTCTTGAAATTATTCAGCCTCTTCGAGACACCATTACTGTTAATATAAATATCTATGATCGAGTATTATTAATTATTAATAAAGGCAATAATAATACACGTAGACTAGTATGTGTTGAGACTCATATAGTTGATATCAGTCTATACATGGGTGCGTGTTAGGTGTAACAACGTACTATAGTGACCCGCGTGAGAATGCTACGTGGATCGTTACGTGAATGTCATAAGTGATTCTCATACTGACAAATGTGTTCGTTGTCTTTCGATTTGAAATCGTTATATACCCTAGATGAGTTGTATATTTCGATACCGATAAACGTCATTCTGTAACAAGGTGATTATAAAGTAAGATGTTGGATATGTAACGAATCATGCTGAGGGATATGAAGGATGTAGATAGAATTTGTCCCTCCTACATAACAGGAGTATAATATTTATGGGCCCATTGATGAGTGAGACTTAAGTAAATGTATGGTCGTGCGCAAATAAATTAATATGAGATATTGAGTTTATTTGTTTATTATATAAGTCTACTTAGAGATCAAGAAATAAAGATTGAACTATAACAAGGATGACACGCTCAATGCCTTGTGTTTAATCAAATATTTGGATAAAGGGAAAAAAACTATTTTTGTCGCAATCAGATATTTGTAATCACTGATAATTCATATTACTTGGGTAGCAATGATGTATTGCTAGATGTCGCTCATTGTTTATAATTAATTATATATTTGATATAATGATTAATTATTGCCAACGCAATTTAGGAACCTATTAAGTCACACACTTAGAATAAGTTGGACTGCAATTTATTTGAGTCATTAATCAGATTAATGAGCTCAAGGTAAAATAAAGAACAAATTACAAGTCGGTACATCTTTTGAAACATGTTTTCAAATGAATCCAACTATTTTTAGATATATCTTTTAGATATAATTTTAGGGTGAAAGTACGTCTCTGCCTTTTTTTTTTTTTTTTTTTTTTTGTGATTTTGTGATTTTAGCGGGTTGGGAAAGGTTATTGAAATCGTCTTCGACAAACGAGTTCACGAAAGCGTCAAGCTAGTAGCCTTTCCTTCACTTCACTATCACTCTCCTCTCTCTCTCTCTCTAGAGTAGAAAAAGGAAATGTGAAGTCTCATCGGTGCTTCTTAGCAACTCCTAACTTGAACATCCTCTTTCTCCCTCAAAACCACTTACCGTTTCTTTCTCGTCAATTGTTCCTTCAGATCGTTTCCATCCATAAGAACGTTTGCAATCATGGCTAGCACTAGTGACGACTTTGACAAGGGAAACATCTTACCAAACGGCGTTGCTTGTACTTGACTATGTCATTGTTTGACTCGAAGGATTTTGATGGGTGCAAGGATGCTCAGATCTCGTGGTACTGTGCTTTACTGGTATGTTGTGCGGCATCTTGACAGAGGAACTCACATTTTTCTTGATCCGAAGTTGACCTCTCTTTTGCAGGAGAGATCCATCATAATTCATAGCGCATGAGAATCAGAAAAAAGGATCTGTATTCCTAAAGTAACTTTTGTCAATTTAGAGATTTCCCATTTGGATTTTTTGCTCAACTTTCTTATAATTGCTGAAAACCCAAAATCCCAGTTATTTGTTTGATTCATTCCGTTTTTGCACATTTGAATTGGTTGGAGTTTTTTTTCGTGAAGTGGGATTTTTTTTTCATTTAAAGCATTTCTCCATTTTAGTTGCTTGATTTTTGGCAAGGCCAGTTAATGGTTGTGCTCGAATTAAAAATTGATTTAGCTTCTGCACTTTTGAATCGGTTGGTGTTCGTTCGCGAAGTGAGTTTTGTTAATTTAAAGCATTTCTCCATTTAGTTGCTTGATTTTCGATGAGAACCATGTTAACAGACACCGTTTATTCCAGTTAAGCTGATGCCTAGATTTGCAGTAACCTGATGCCTGGATTTGGCAGACACCTGATGTCTGGGTTTGACATCATCAACCTAATGTCTGGATTTAGCTTGAAAGAACGATGCACGGATTTGGTAGCAACATGATGCTTGGGTTTGACATCAGCAATCTGATGCTTGGTTCTGATGCCTGTTCTTGGCGTCAATATTATTGGATTTTTTTGTCTTGAAAAAACTGTAGACATCAGCATTATTTTTTTGTCTTCATTAATGACATTTTTGTCATTTGGTAATCAATTTGTAGCTATATGAAATGTCCAAAAAATTGATACACCTAGATGAAAATATGTTTCTAAAATTGTACCCACTTGAAATTTTCCCTAAAATAAAATGGAGACCACAACATATTCCTAGTTAGATTAAGACTTATTCTTTTTCTTCTTGATGAAAAAGAATGAGTGTTAGACAGTCAAAAAGAATTTAAGGTTTGATCAAACACTAAATTCGCAGGGAGAAAAATTAGTGATTAGTTCTTCGTTAGACGAAAGATTTCTTACTTTGATTCAACAATTGTCTAGCACTGAATTGTTGGATTAATCATGTTCAATCCATTCGTGTGGATACCATATAGAAGCTGTGCAAATCGTTTGTTGCAGTGATTGTGATTCAAACGTGATTTTATCAAAGATTACTCATTCCAATATTCAGGTAAGTATTGTAAATCTAATTTATATTAATTCGCATGAATCTTGGGATGATTTTGAAATTGAAATTTTGTTATTCCGTCTTATTAATTTCGATTAAAATCCAACAGTGGTATCAGACTACTTGTGATTATATAAATTGATTTGTATCAATTGTTGGTACTATAAAATTGTTTTATGTATAAACCATAATCAAAAGAGTTTTAAGGAAAATATTAAAGTTGTAAATTGTTTGAATTTCAAAGGGTTGCAATTTTATTTTATGTGGAAGAAAACTGTTTTATATGATTTATATATTTGAGATAAAAGTAAAAGATGAATTTGAAAAGATTTTCTTTTTCAAAAATCGACCAAAAGAGGATGCTACTTGCTGGGCTCAAAACCCAACAACTAGGAAGAAGGGAGAGCACCCAAGATCACTTGGTCAACAAGCTGTTGTTAACAATTTACTTTGTTTTGCTTTTATAACTGATGTTTTGAATTTAATTGTTAATTTCAAAACTTACAAAATCAGATAGTTTCATCAAGAAGACTTCCTAAATTGCTGGATTTAGCACGAACCTAATGCATGGGTTCAGGGTCGTTCCTGATATTTTAAAGGCCTGACAAAATAACGAATAGAGGCCCCAACGAATTGATGATGCACAATTATGTAGTTAGTGAATACCAATGACAAATGAAACTTTCAATTTTCAAATAAACTTCTTAATGAATTAAATTCCCAAAAGATGGTTCAACATTATCTTCATTATTGGTCCACAATTATGCTCAAATAGGCTAGGGGGTGAATAGCCTATGATGCCATTTTAAAATATTTTCTTTTTGAATATATTTAAAACGTAGATATAGTGGCATTTGCAGTTTAACATATTGAGCATTTCTGCCGGTAGAGGTTATCGGTAGACTTGCTCTAAGAAGAAGTATCAACTCTACCGGTAAACTGCCAGTTAAATCAAAAGCCAGATATAAAGAATCTAAGCAGCGGAAAGTAAAGAGGCTTTAGATTTGGAGAAGTCTTAAGTGGCTGTACACGAATATATGATCAGAACAACATCACACTTAATACTTCTTTCAAATGCAAACTTAGGTGATCAATTGGAGAATAACTTTTCTAAAGATAAAATAATTAGTAAAAAGCTCATAGATATATAAAGACTGAGGGATCAATTATTTGTAAGAACATATGAATTTATTTAAAGATAAATTGCATATTACATCAGCCTAAATATTCTATGTACAGTTTCCGTCTTTATCCTCTCAAACCTTAATCCTTACTTAGTTATCTATTCATGAATAATTAAGCAATCGAGGGCAATAGGAGACCAAAACGAGAAACTGTTATGAGAAGAGAATTTTCAAGGTCGTTCAGATAAAAAATATTTGAACGATTGAGTGCAGAGCACTCGGCCTTCCATGATGAATGATTATTGCACAATCAACAGCATTTGTATTGGAATACAAATCTGAAGATATGAATGCAATATCTACAGACAACTCTTCATTTTCTTCAGACATTATCTAACATCAATATTCAGATATTGATCTCTGTCTATTGAAGTTTCTGGTCTATCTCTTTTCTTCTCCAAGCTTTTCTTCCTAACAATGCACAGAGAGTGTCTTGTTAAGATCTGGATGGATTCACTGCAATCTTCTGTAGAGATCTGAGATGCATTGGTAAGAACGATCTCGTTGTAGATCTCTCTATTTCTTTGAAGCTCTTGAGTGAGTTCTGTCACTCGTTGCTCGTCACGCTCGCTGTCGTCTTGGGCAAGAGAGAGGATTTATATAGACTGGAGTCAGTGTAATCGTTGAGAGATGAAGATTTGATGTTTCTATCCGTTTAGAGATATAGTTGTTGAAGTCTATCGGATATAGCTCTTTGTCCATAAGATCTTTGACTTGTTTGGGGGCAAAGATTTAGTCCTATAGATCTTGGAACTTGTTGTCTGTCAGACTGTGTTGATAAGTCTCTGAAAAGTAGGTCTGATGTCTGATGTCTGATGCACTGTCAGGTGGTCTGTTCAATAAAGTAGTTCCTTTTTAACTTTATCAGACCACATGAGTGAGAGAAAGTCTTGTAGCTTTAACTATGTCAGGCTTTCTGAGGCTTGAACATATTTTGTCTTGTTTTGAATTTCTTTTAGTCTTTTCTCTGTAGCACGTGCAGAATTAAGTCTGCCGGTGGGATGTTCGGGCCAGTGGAACAAGTCTTCTAGTTCAGGAGAGCTGATGTTTGCTGGTGCGAACATTCTAACTTGTAACATGTCTCTCGGTGGTGAGTCTTCATGATCTTCTGATCTTTATAACTGAAGGCTTTTGACATTGCTGCAAGTCTTCCGGTGCTTAGTGCATCTGAAGTGCTGGTCTGTTTGGTCATCATGTAGGAAGGTAGGACTTGATCAGGTCGCACCTAATCTAGTACCTATGTGATGTTACACGAGTTTCCACGCTAACCAGTACGCAGACCTTTTAGCCACTCGTGATGACTCACTTGTAATGGGGGCAAGCAAATCAACATATATAGAATATGCAAGGTGATAAGTAAATTATCAAGAAGCATATTCCAACAATCATCCAAATCCAATCCATCATCAAAAGAGCCTACTTTTTTTTAAAACAAATTTATCGATAACTCGTCTTTGCGATTCTACTAATTGTTCTACTCGTTTCCTTTTTTTTTCTTTTTTTTTCTCGTTTTTTTACTTCCAGAGAGATGTTTTTTAGACAACATAGTATGATATTAAAAAAGAATCGAGAGCACCTGGAATATGAAAAACAAGCAGTTGCTCATCAGTTTTCAGCAATTATGAACGCCTCAACCTTAGCAACTTGGAAAATAGAAACCACTAATGACGGTTCACGGTTGACACCGAAATATCGTATGCCCGGATATAAGCAATATTAGAGATTTAGAGATCAAATCAAGCTAGATTACTTGTTGCACCAACATATAAGAAAGAAGAAATATTGTAAATTTGTAATCTACTTACACAATTTTTAGACTATGAGATTTTGAAAAGAAATTGTGGATCAGCAAAATAGTAATTTACGAGCCCTAAAAACCTTAAGTCCAAAAAATATGTATTTGATGGTTTAGGGTCTGAAGAAGAGAAGAGTCGAAGGCTCGAAGAGGGGTAAAAAATTTGAAAATTGAAATTGAAATAAAGAAAATAAATAAATTGGATGAGAACAGAATACATAGTGAGACTGTGAGAGAGTTTTTCTTGCTTTGAAATTGAACTGCGGGAAAAGAAACTGTCGAAAGTCGAACTGAAAGTGGAGTGGAAAATCTGGCGGCCATAGCATGAGGAAGACTGAAGAGATAGAGAATCTTATGGTCGAGGGCTTGCTGTTTGCCGCCCTTTTGTCTAGTCGCCTACTGGCTGTCGCATCCTGTAGTCTTTACAACTAAGTCATTTTCAATTGGTAATTTTGTATCCCTTTTAATATTTATTAATATTATATATTATACATATAAATAAAATTTGGGCCCCTAATGTTTTTAGGCCCTAGGCGGTCGCCCCTTTGGACTATGCCCATGAACGCCCCTCCCTGGGTTTTGCATCAGCAACCTGATGCTTGGTTCTGATGCCTGTCCTTGACATCAGCATTATTAGATTTTTTTGTCTTGAAAAAATTGTAGGCATCAGCATTTTTTTTTTGTCTTCATTAATGGCATTTTTGTCATTTGATATCCAATTTGTAGTTATATGAAATGTCCAAAAAATTGATGGACCTAGATGAAAATATGTTTATAAAATTGTACCAACTTGAAATTTGCCCTAAAATAAAATGGAGACCACAATATAGTCCTAGTTAGACTAAGACTTATAATGGCCGACCCATATCTCTCTTTCATATATATATATATATATATATATATATATATATATATATATATATATATATATATATATGTATAGGAAGTCTTTTTGATGAAAAAAGGAGTGTTAGACACACAAAAGGAATTTAGGGTTTGGTGAAATACTAAATTCGCAGAAAGAAAAATTAGTGATTAGTTCTTCGTTAGACGAAAGATTTTTTACTTTAATTCAACAATTATCTAGCACTTAATTGTTGGATTAATCCTGTTCAATCCATTCGTGTGGATATCATATAGAAGTCGTGCAAATCGTTTGTTTCGGTGATTGTGATTCAAACGTGATTTTATCGAATATTGCTCCTTCCAATATTCGGGTAAGTTTTGTAAATCTAATTTATATTAATTCTCATATATGGATCTTGGGATGATTTTGAAATTAAAATTTTGTTATTTCGCCTTGTTAATTTCGATTAAAATCCAACAGTGGTATCAGAGCTACTTGCGATTATATAAATTGATTTGTATCAATTGTTGATGCTCTAAAATTGTTTTATGTATAAATCATAATTGAAAGAGTTTTAAGGAAAAGATTAAAGTTGTAAATTGTTTGAATTTCAAAGGGTTGCAATTTTATTTTGTGTGGAATAAAACTGTTTTATATGATTTATATATTTGAGATAAAAGTTGAAGATGAATTTGAAAAGATTTTCTTCTTCAAAAATCGACCAAAAGAGGATGCTACTTGCTGGGCTCGAAACCCAACAAGTAGGAAAAAGGGAGGCCACCCAAGACCACTTGGTCAACAAGCTATTGTTAAGGGACTCGAACATCGACATCATAATACTTTCAGGTCTGGCTTTTCCACTAGTGGTGTTCCACCAGACAACTAACTTGTTCATGTTGTATAGCTCTGTTGGTGTTATTATATAGTTTTTCAAAATAAAGTGTTGGTTTTGAAACATATAAATACTTATGTATAAAGTGTGGGTTTAACCATGGTTGGTGAAATTCTACAAATCTTACTTTACCTTCAGGCTGCAATACTTCTTCATGTTGATGGAGTTCTATTTTTCTTTTATATTTCGTTTTTCAATATTAAGTGTTAATTTTGAAATTGACAAAAAAATTGTTTTTATGAATCTTCTAGAATTATTTATCCCAAATTTAAATCAACACACAAAATTTGTAAACTTATATGCTTTGAATTTCCTTATTGGATTATATTATATATGTTTGTATTTACTCGTTTTATTCAATTGTATTTGATTGCACTTTTAATTATATGATGAATATAATTGTGTGGTGCATGGATATGACCCAAGTTTTCTTTATACGATGGTTGATGATTGATTTATTTTATTTATTTAAAATACGACAAGCTTGTCGCGCCTCTACATATACATTCTGAATATAAACTTTCTTCTCGTCTAAATCCACTCGCATGTTAAAATGAGGTGTCTGAATTTTGTAATTTATTTTGAGAAGACGAAGACCATAGAAAGCAAAGGAGAGCTTGGAGACAACGGAAGCACTTTGAGAAGTTCTTCGTTTTTCTCGATTCGACGCTTTTGTTCAAATTTCTCTCTTGCTTGAGAAAATCGTTAGACTAGGGGCCATATCCATGTCACGTAATATGATGTACATGTGATGCATGATATAATTGTGTAGTATTATTTGATGAGATCAAATAATAATATTTGATGAGATCAAATAACTTTAAAATCCATCTTTAAAATATTAAGTTTGTCTTCCAAATATGTGACACTCGTCATGTTCAAGATCATTCAATGGTAGGTCTGCCAAAGCATGAGTACCTTGATTTATCTTAGATGAGACGCGATGGAATAAGTTAGTAATATTCAAATGTCATATAATTGGGTCCAACTTAACTGAGCTAAAACAATTCAATTGTAAGCTTAGAGGCATATAATTGAGATTTAATCTATAAGATATATTAGAATAAGGAGTTATTCACTCAATTGATCCAAGAGTTACATGGTGATGTAATGGAAAATTGTTTTTTACCTAAATAATCAAATCTTAGGTGATCAGCCAAAGTTGATTTAAGATGAGATGAAACATGGATATTGGTCCATTAGAAAAATATTTGATATTTTCCGAATTAATGGTGAGGGTCATTAATTTGATATAAAATAGTGGGAGCTATATTTATAAAGTCCTTAAATATAATTTGTATTTAATGATACTTATTTCTGCATATTTTGTGATAGATATCCATGATTGCTAATACTCAAACTCAAACTTTAACGTTGCGATCAGTCCCTGAGAAGGATAAATTGTCTTGGAATAACTTCCTAGATTGGTACAAAAATTTGAGAATTGTTCTTAAACATGAAAAGAAGTTGTATGTGTTTGAGAAGCCCGTACCTGCTACACCTGCTACTAGCGCTCCTCATGTGGAGCGTACTGCTTGTAACAAACATGAGGATGATGCTCTGGATATTGGATGTCTCATGCTAGCTACCATGACCTCGGAGCTTCAGAAGCAACATGAGAACATAGAGGCGTACGATATGATCGTACATTTGAAGAAGCTCTACCAAGATCAAGCTAGGCGAGAACAATTCGATGCCTCGAAGGCTTTGCTCCAAAGCAAGCTGGCAGAGGGAGTGTCTGTGGGAACTCACGAGCTCAAGATGATTGGGTATATTGAGAACCTTGAAAGACTTGGCTTTCCTTTAGGTCAAGAGTTGGCCACTGATCTAATCCTGAAATTGTTGCCGGATAGTTACAATCAATTCATCATGAACTTCAATATGAATGAAATTGATAAATCACTGCCAGATTTACTCAATATGTTGAGGACTACTGAACAAAACATCAACAAGGGCAAGGATATGACCATATTGATGGTCCATGGAAAGGGTAAATGGAAAAAACAAACCTTTAAGCATCGTGCTAATGGGAATGCTAGACCAAAACCCAAGGATAAGGCCTTAAATTCCAAAGGTGGTGTTGCTAAAGAGGGAACCGACTTCCACTGCAGTGAGATTAGACATTGGAAGAGAAATTGCCCAAAATACCTGGAAGACCTAAAA
This sequence comes from Codonopsis lanceolata, assembly GCA_013146195.2. Lineage (NCBI taxonomy): Eukaryota > Viridiplantae > Streptophyta > Magnoliopsida > Asterales > Campanulaceae > Codonopsis > Codonopsis lanceolata. The sequence continues at coordinate 934 of JABEVN020004309.1, read as the reverse complement.
AGCAAGAAGGTAAGCGAGGCTTCCACTTCAGGTATTTTTGTTATATAATTTAATATGTCTATTTTTTCATCATGAGTATTGGATACTTGATGTGGTTCTCACTCACATTTGTACTAATGTGCAGGAACTAAAGAAAAATAGAAGATTGACCGAGGACCATGGTTGGAAATAAAACAAAAGATTAGCCTTGTGAGCTACTATTTTGACCTTGCCTTTTGGGGTTGTAATACAGTTAGACAATTGATGCTATGTTCATGTTATTAGCAGAAATATTATTTTGGTTTCTTGTTTGGACAAGAAAAGTTTATCATTTGTTATTAAGAGTAATAGTTGTTCTATTTATTAAAATGAAATGTTTTATGTTAAATTGGCTAATGGATTTTATGTCGTTGATCTTGATACACCTATCTATAAACATTAATACTAAAAGGCTTAAAAGCACTTTGATTTGATCAAATGGGTGAATACTTAAGCCAAGAATTTGATGATCATCTAAGAGAGTGTGAGATTTTATTCCAACTCACTCCATTTGGAACACCACGGGAATGGTGTGTCCGAAAGGAAGAATCAAACTTTTTTAGACGTGGTTTTATCTATGATGATTCATGATGCTTTTTACACTCTTTGGGGATATGCACTACTTACAACTAATTTATCATTATTATTCGTGTTTCCGATTCAAAAGACACCATGTGAGATATAGACGAGAAGTGTCTCAGTATGCCTTTAAGGGAAATTTAGTGTTACGAAACTTATGTAAAATGTTTACAATCTGATAAGCTCGACCCTAAATAAGGTAAATATTATTTTGTGGGGTATCCTATGGAAACAAAAGGTTACTATTTATACAATTTAGTTGAGAACAAATAGTTTGTTGCTCGAATTGGTGTATTCCTAGAAAGGAGAGTTTATCTCTAAAAGAACAAGTGAGAGA
>JABEVN020004308.1:0-14453 GCA_013146195.2 Codonopsis lanceolata | reverse complement strand
ACTTGTGGGGTTCTCCGCGGTGGGAACTTATACACAATACTCGGCCACTCAGAACTTTGGCAAGTAATACCTCACCATACTACCTTGTTCAAGATCATAGAACCTCTCTTTGATTAACCACATCCCAAGCATACTCATTCTTAAACTCTCTTTGGAAGTTAGCCCATGTGATGGGAACTTGTCAGATCTCCCAACTCTCCTTTAACACACCACCAATGCTCGGCGGCTCCCTTTAAACATAAAGGTTGCTAACATAACCCTCTCCTCAATGCATACCCCATCATGGACAATATCTTGATCATTCCTCCATCCATAACTCGGCCTCTCTGGGCCTGGTTCTCCAAGGAACGAACTAGGCTTTTAGCTAAGAAACCTCTCTAAAAGGGGTAGTGTCACCCTGGTCTCGTGGTGGAGGTGGTGGTGCCCTCCCCTGCCTCGACCTCCCCGGCCTCGGCCCCGCCTAAAAAGCTACCACCGCGATGCAGCCATATCCTAACTACCGATCCTCCGGGCGGCGTACTCTACTCAGGTTCAACCGAATCCTCCCTGGTCTACTTCCTCTCCCCTGGATTAACCATCTGACTCCTACAAGAATTCACTCGACGTTAGAATACACACAACATTAACCAACCCAACTAGGCCATGGAACCTATCTGGCTCAGAGGCGAAGCCTAACTATAGCTCGATACCAACCGTGACTGATTCTAATTCCTGACCTCAATGCGAGATCCTCAGAATCGCGCCGTCCAAATCATCAATAACACAAGCATGCATAGTAGGATCACAAAAATCATGTGGCGCAACATTGCATACAAACAACAACTTCTGGCTACACTTGGCCTAAAACAACCTAATTTAAGCAAGTCATCGGCGACGTTACAGCCGGAACCCAACAACTACTCCTACAATTATTAACACATGCTTATAATATCCTCAACGGCCACAACATGCCGGAGACAATAACAACAACAATAAATAACGAGCTTTAGCGGAAGAAAATGGTAGTGAACCAAACATATAAAGCAGGCTCGACATATAAGTCTGGCTTACCAAAAGATTACAAGTTCATAAATAGTTAAGTCTATTACAACAACAAAACAACATATACCCCAAGCCAAGTCTACATGACTTGCTTCCCAACGCCCTTACCAAAATAAAAGTCTAAATAACCAAAGTCCAAAAGAGCAACCTCCTGCTAAAACCAACAATCAAACGAAAGTACAAGCGAGTCTAGCCTGACCGCAATCTCCCCGGCTCTCGGATCTAAGGAAAGACAAAGCAACAAATAGGGTAAGTCGAAAGACTTAGTAAGTTACAAAAATGCATGTTCATGTTATAGCATGACATTTATCTCACTTATAGTACATGATCATCATATAGCACTTAGCACATAGTTCACGTAAGTGCGGAAAGTAAATCATACAAGTAGGATATGATAGTCACGGCCGCTTCGTAGTCCCTGCAATAATAAAACTTTATCATACTTTATCGTGCAACATTGATGCTCGTGAATGCATCAACTTTTATCAAGTACCACTCGATCTAGATAGCAAGCCAATGCGGCACTTAAGCGTCTCTGAGCACGGCAGGGGCTACTTCCCATTATGCGGCCAACAATGGAGGTGTGTGTGAAGTCCTTGGTACGGCGATCCATAGCGAGCACGAATCCCATAATTCGTGAAGGCGATGTATCGTCCCACCTTGACCCGATAAACAAACCAAATAATGCCAGCTGGACTCAATGTGATGCACAAGTAGATATTTACTTGACTAAACCAATCAAAGACCGAATTCGACAAGAGCGAACTCAATTCAACCAGTGAGGTATCAATCTCTACTATAAAATCATATCAAGGCAATTAAATTGCACAAAACCAATCTTTCATAGAAACTTGTTATACAATCAAACCAATCTCATACTTGAGTAAACCAATCAAACAAGGTCCAAACTTCGAGGGATTGAAACTAGGTTCAACACGCTCAAATATTCCCTAAAGTCGACTCATTGAGTCTTTGCTCTAAATTCCCAAATTTGGAGAAATTGAAGCTATATGCTTCATAACCCCAACCTAGGTCAATTCTAGGTTCAACAAGGTTATAAACTCACCAAGGCAATGCAAAGTGATCCAAGTTCATCATAGAGTCCAAAATTTAGAATAGAACACATAACACTTTCACAACATTTCAAGAAGGCATAACTAGGGCATTTTCATAAATCAACACTTCCAACATAAATATCATACATGGCTTTAACATGCTCAAAACTTTAAATAGATAAGATGGAAGAGTATTATAAACACTCATAGGTAGGAAATCATCCTAAACATGCTCCTAGCAAGCTCATAGTTTCAACATACAAGAATCTAGCATGAAAAGCATACAAGTGCCCTCATTGACCTCAACCAACATAGACTTTGCTTCCTTAGGGTCAATGAGAACTAAGAGAAGAAGAAAATAAAGAAGGTAACTTACTAGTTAAACACCAAAGGAAGAAATGAAGGAAACTATTCGGATGGAAATGCTCCCCTTGATGAGCTCTTCAACTTTAATGAATGAGTCTTGGGCAATGGATGAATGGATGAAGGTAGATGATGATGAAGACCTTAAGAACCCATGGGAGAACTAGAGAGAAGGTGCAAATTCGTTCTTTGAAAGAGAGCTCAGCAAATGAGGAAGAGAAGAGCTGATTGTGGCTTATATTTGGTCAAATGGTGAGTGGGACAAGTGTCAAACACTTGTGGTCCCTTTTCAAATCAGATTTGGGGCTTAATGACCAACTAATGGACCCTTAATCTAACTTAGAAATCTAGTTAGGGATGTTAGGACTTAAGTAGGAAGGGTTAGGGGGGTTTAGGATAGGTTTAAGTAGGGGTTTGAAGTGTACAATTCGTCAAATTCCGAAACAGGAGGAAACTTTCCCGTAACAGAGAAGCAAGTGAGGCGGGCGCCTCACATAGGCCCATGCGGCCGCCTCAAGTACTGAGGCTCTCCCAAAGTTCAGACCATTCAGCAATTGCTCCCTGCATTTGAGGCGGGGCTCCCATGCCGCCTGGCCTCGCAGGAACCTCTAAAACTTGGTCTAAACTTGATCTAAATGGTCCCAAACTTTTGGGCAACCATTCTAAGGTCTAACCCTACTCAAAACACGTCGGAAACGCACCCGAACAACCCCCGGATCAAGCTAGGACAAGGCGCGAACCACGCGACGAATGAACAACGGATTAAACTCAAATCAACCACCAATCAAACTAGGATGTCTTGGGCATGAAATAGGTTTGTTTCAACATGAATAAGACTTGAGTATAAAGCCAAGAACTCAACGAACACCTCGTACGTCGAAATAGAAGCAAATACAAGCAACGAGAGGAATCGCTAAGACCAATTTCAACGCGATTAAACCGGCGATTCTACAAACAAGTTTATATGTTTCTAAACATGTTATGGACTTCTAGAATGACTTATGAATGATTCTAAAACATTTATATAACAAGTAAACATGCTCACAATTCAACCAAGAAAGTAAGAAGACAAGCATACAATGCACATGCAAGATTATGGGGCGTTACACAGCACCTCTGGATTAAGGACCAATGGTTTGTGGGATCTTTCCCTATGCGTGTTTTCAAGTGGACTCCTGATTTTCTGTTGAAAGCCCTATTGTTCCAGTCTGGTTCGCTTTGCCAAATCTACCAATCTATCTATTCCAGAAACATGCATTATTATTTTTGGCAAACATGATTGGAAAACCCTTGACCATTGATTCTCCCACGACTAACCTCACTCGTCCCAGTGTCGCTAGGATATGCATAGAGGTTGACCTTACAAAGCCTTTGCTCCAAGTCGTGTCTTGGATTGAATGTCGTTCGCATTCGAGATGGTTTTTGGCACCGATTGAGGCGAAGAGGCTCCATTGTATTACACCTTTGCCATCACCAAGGCCACGATGGGGACACTGTAAACCTTATCTCAAAAATACGCTAAAGGCATTGAGTTTTTTGTAACCAAGGCGCGTCTGTGGAAAACCTACGCAAGCGGGTCCTCCCAAAGCCATTCGCGACGTGGATACCTAAGGCTGCCTCCATGCAGAATAACGTGATAGCTAAGGCCACAGATCTGCATCCTCAAGCCATCTGTAATGAAGCTGGTACATCGACATCTCCAATGAATATTCCCGAGGATCCCTCAAATCTTGAAAAACAACCAAATGCCATTAATGAAGCAGCTTCATTGAAGTTCCCATATTACAGAAGTTCCTCCAACTGTTGTCATTAGAGATTCCCTCACAAAAACTCTCCTCCGTTGCTTGGTGAAACCTCAGTAAATCCCCAAACCCTAACATGCACGCGCTGCTGCACTCGTTAACCAATCCCCAAACCCTAACATGCACTCATCGTACTGTGCCAAAGTCTGCCTCTTTTATTAACTAGAATAACTTTAAATCCAACCCTATCACTATTTCTCCAAATCGCTTCATGGCCCTTCAAGTCTTTGAGGACAATGGGGTTGATGTTGTGTCCAATCTAGAGGCTTTAAATATTCAACTTAGCTAGGTTTACCACACGCATTACGACTTTGGTGACAACTATGCCTTGAAGATGCACATGCACCTCACATGCACTTTGCCTTCAAGGCAAAGTTTTCACCATAGTGGTAATCCTGGTGGTAAACTTAGTATTTTCCTTAAATATTGATGCGATCAACATAAGGAAGAAAAGTCAAAAGCCTATATGGAATCTTCGTGGAGTGGGCAATGATTTCACAATCTCTCGTTTGAAAAACCTCATTAAACTTCACCAAATCTCTTTCCTTTCTATCAGTGAGCCGATGATAGATAAGTCCAAAATTCCTTTTATCACTCGTCATCTTAAATTTTGTTACTATTTTAGTAATACTGCTAATTCAATTTGTATATTTGTCAAGTCTTCCTTTTCCTACCAGATTGTGAAGGACTCGGTGCATCACCTTAATTTGTAAATCCATCATTTCTCATGGCCTCAGGGAACCTTCATTACTTCGGTTTATGCTAAGTGTACGGCTATTGAACGTCATGATCTTTGGAATGACATTATAGACATGATGTGATGACCCGACTCGGATTCCAGCACGGAATCCCGAGGTCGTGCTGCTGGAACTACACAAGAGAGGACAAACACTTGCTAAAACAAAGTGCAAGTGGAACATTCGAGCTAACAAGCTCTAGATAGGAACAAGCCGCACTAAAATACGTATTTCAAAATTTCTCAAGATACGGAAGCGTTAAAGAACAAGCCTCGAGCTTAAGAGCTCGAGACCTGAAACAAATGAAACCAAGAGAGGCCTTGCCTCACGAGGTATGAAATCTAAAGTCGCGTACGCAACATTGCGACGCTAACAACCATCGGCACTCCAGTGCCTGCGTTTCATCAAAAACCAACTGATATAACAATGACCCACGGCTAAAGCATACCTGGGGTAACAACAACAACAACAACCATAACAACAATACTAGAACAATCTACTCGACTGCAAAGTTTATATAACTTTACAAAAGAAATGTCGTCCTCAACAAAGTAAAAGCACACAAATATAAATATTGAAATAAGCGGACTAGGTTCCGCTAACAAAAGCTCAGGAGGAGATAACTACACATATATCACGACCTCAACTCAACTATCGATCCACGTGGCTCTATTACAGACGGGATCTACTCAGCCTCAACGCGCCTAACGAACAACCGCACATGGAAAGTAAAGTGAGTGAGTCATAAAGACTCAAGATGCGCTACTACAAACAACATATCATAAATGAAACATTGTTATAATAAAACATGTCATCGCACTGCTATTTAACTAAAACTCACGAAGACGTGTCATGTACTCGACACTTCTCAAGATAACCTCTCTGCTCATGTACTAAACCGTCTAAACGACTAGGTGAAATTGGTCATAAACAAACCAAATAAGTCGAAAACATTTCACAAAGAATCAACATATATAAAGGAATGTATATCTATATATACACTCTATGTCATTCGTGGAATTCTCAAGTATAAGTATTTATATCTACATATATACATAACAAGTCTCACACTAATTTACAATCAATACAAACATGGTCATTTAGATTTCATGTCTCATGTAACACTTTATTATCACATAAGTGCTCATAGTAAGCCACATAAAGGTTTAAGAGAGAATACCGAATCAATGTCGCTGTGTTGCTCCTGCAATCACAAATATTAATCATATCGTGCCGTGATACCCGTGATCGGTATCAAAGTACCGAGCTCTCTCTCGGTCCGAGCTCTACTTGGGAAAATAGCACTAGCCAATGCGCTCTTTTGGTTACGACAAATGGGGCTACTTCCACCGTAGCTAGCAAAGGAGGTGTGTGAACCGAATCCGGCGGCGATACATTGCAACCACGAATCCCATAATTTGTGAAGACAATGCATCGTCCACCATCAACGTAAAAACTCAAGTAATGCCAATTGACTTATATGCAATGCACAAGTAGATGTTTACTTGCAAATTCTCAAGTAGATATAAAGATCTACTAAACTCATACGATTATGCACATTGTTACAATAATCACAAAACCACAATATAGGAGCTCATTGAGTATCTAAAATCTCAAGTGTCAAGTTGTCCACTCTATTCAAGTCAAGGTCCAAAAGCTAGTAATCTAGTCAATGGATTCTAGGAGTTGTAGGGTCTCGTTCTACGTTTTTATTTAAGGCATTTCTAGGTTCTCATTCCATTTAGGAACCCTAGTTCACAAGTCACTAACTCAAGTACAAGTTGGTAGCCTAAGTCGATTTCAAGTTTGCGCCCACTTGTTAATGGAATACAATTTAAATACAAGTCGAGAAATCAACACCAAGTAATCAAAGGCAATATATGCTTCATGAGTCCTATTCTCAAACGCATACAAGATACAAATCTCAACAAAGGTAGGAATTATGTATTTAGTCATAATCTAAATCAACCATAGAATTTCATATTCTAGTATACAACCAAGCTAAGTTATTTACTTAACCATTAACCCATCATATATTCACCAAGACTACTTTGTTAGTCTAGGGTACTTAATCAACAATGGTATACGCCTTACAATATTTCTAGAATGATAGATCATTTTATAGTCTCAACTCATTAAAGTTCATGTTAATTAATAAACTTTTTTTTTTTTTTTTTTTTTTAGAGAAACAGGGGCGGCACCCTGCGAGATTTATTAAATAAGGAAAAAAGTACAAACTTGAGGGGGACAACCAGCCTTGCCCTTATAAATGGGAGGACAGAGGAGCCTAACCTCGAAAAGGAGAGTACAAAGCAAAATGTTAAGAAATACGAACATAAGGAGTGCTTCTAACATCAAGATTAATGAGACCACGAATATGAGGAGGGAGATCTGAAGCTTGAGCAAACTCAGTCTGAGAGAGAGAATCACAAGCCAAGTTCGCCAGCCTATCAGCAACTGAATTAGCCTCTCTGAAACAATGAGCAAAAGAAACTTGTCGGAGGTTCTTAATCCGAAGAATATCTCGAAAAACATATGAATGAGCCCAGGGGAAACTATGGCCTTTGGTGATACAGTCAAAAATAACTTTAGAATCTATCTCCACAATAACGTTGCCCAAATCTTTGTCAAGGATCCAACGGAGGCCAAAATGAAGAGCCCGAAGCTCTGCCACCATATTGGTACCATCACCAAAATATGAAGAGAAGGCATAGATAACTCTACCAAGAGAGTCACGAATAATACCACCACCACCAATACAGCCCGGGTTTCCACGACAAGCACCATCTGTGTTTAATTTTAAGAAGCCACTGGGAGGTTTGGACCAATACACAGATTGGACAGTAATCTTCTTACGAGGCCCAAAAGAAATACGACGAGACTATAAGTCGAAAGAAAGTAGTTGGCCGCTTGAAGGGAATCTTGGAGATCTGCACTAATTTTATGAATGAGCACATGCACAGGAGCTCGTTGACCTTCAAAAAAAGCATGGTTTCTGAATTTCCAAAGATGCCACAAGATGAAAGACGGAAGAAGACAAAAGACTAGGAAGAGCGATGCAACCACCAAGAGAAACATCTTTGTTGGATAGTGCCGCATCGAGAGGGTATCCCAAATTTATCATGGAAAAAGTTCCAAACAGAGGAGGCGTAAAAGCTTGAGAGAAAGACGTGGTCAAAAGATTCAAAGCTACCTTCTGCACAACAGGAACACTTTGAAGCTAAAGAAAAACCTTTTTTCAAAAGGCCTTCATCAATAGGGAGTTTATACTGAAAGAGCCTCCAGAGAAAAATGCCAACTTTTCTGGGCAGAGACTTGTGCCAAACATATTTGGCAGACAGTAATAAAGGGCGAGGATGCCTGACAAGAGAAATCGCTGAAGAAAGGGTAAAGACACCTTTGGAAGTGGCAGTCCAGCAAGCACTGTCGGGAGAGTCATTGAGAGTGATAAACAAATCCTGAACTTTTGAATACAGACTTGATGGGAGCACAGACTCGTCTGTAAGGATGTCCCGAACAGTAGACAAAACACAACCAGGTTTGGCAACAATGCACCGGGATCCAATTATCGAACCATGGAGAGCATTCTCCATTTCCAATGATCCATAAAATTTTAGGCTCAAGAAAGGCTCTAGCTTTAAGCAAGCGATTCCAGACATGTGATCCTTTACCAACAACACAGTTCGGGTGATTGCGAGAGCAATAGCGAGATTTAAGGAAATTGGACCAGATGTTAGGCACAGTACGAAAACGCCACCATAGATTAATGCTGAAAGCTTTGGTAAGATCAGCCATTGAGTGAATCCCTAAACCCCCCTCGTCAGTTGGGCAGCAACAAGAAGACCACGAAATCAAGGGCTTTTTTTTCCCTCAACCTCCGGCCCCAAAGTAAAAATTAGAGAACATTCGATCAATGGCGTAGTGACCCGGGAGGGTCAACAGCAGCAAGCAAATAACTGGAAATAGAAGAAAGGACATGCTTAATGAGAGTGACTCGGCCAGCCGCATCCAATAAAGATCCCATCCAGGAGTTAATTCGAGTCTGAAGTTTCAGCAAAAGAGAGTCGAAATAGAATTTTTTCTTGCGACCATGGTAGAGAGGGCACCCGAGGTATGTAATGGGCAGAGAACCCTTACTAAAACCAATAGAAGCCTGAATAATAGCCGAGCGATTGGAATCAGCCGAAGGACCAAGATAAAAAGAGCTCTTAGAAGAATTGACAAGTCGGCCCGAAACAAATTTTCATAAGATTTAATAATATCTCGTGGAGCAAAATGGAATTTTTCTTGCCATTACAAAAGATAATTATATCGTCCGCAAAGGCAAGGTGGGAAACTATTGGGCAACCACTGACTGTAGAGTAAACTGAAGAGGGGACATTTTCATGGAGGTGAATAAGACTTCTACTAAGAACCTCAGCTGTGATGATAAACAAACTAGGGGAGAGGGGATCCCCTTGGCGAAGACCTCGAGAAGAGGGGAAAAATCCAGCAGAACTACCATTAATTAGAATAGAAAACCAATTGTCGGAGATAAGACGCCAAATAAGATCAATGAAAACCTCGTGGAATCCAAATTTCCTGAGAACACGGATAAGAAAATCCAAGAGACCTGTCAAACGCCTTAGCCATGTCAAGTTTAAGAACCACATTAGAGCCAAGGACCTTTTGTTAAGATGACTCATCATTTCTTGGGCTAGAAGGATATTGTCCTGAATGGTTCGGCCTTTAGTAAATGCACTTTGATTCTCCGAAATTATATGGGGCAAAATGGGAGCAAGCCGGGTCGAGAGAATTTTAGAAATAACTTTAGCACGAAATTGCATAAGCTTATGGGCGGAGATCCTTAAAAGAAGACGGAGAGTCTACTTTTGGGATCAAAGCTATAAGAGTACTCGACCAAGACTTGGGAAGAGAAAACCCGAGAAGAAGTCAAGAATGGCCTTACAAAAATCATCGCCAATTATGTCCCAAAGAAACCTTGTAAAAGTGACCATTAAAACCGCCGTGGCCGCAAAGACTTGTCTCCATTAAGATTAGAAATAGCAGCCTTGATTTCTGAATGAGAAGGAGGGAAAATAAGAGATTCGTTCCATTCATCAGTAATAATAGAAGGAATCATGTCCAGATCAGAATAAGAAACATCCTCTCGCTTGGAGTTGAGACTGAAGAAACTAACACCGCCGCTTAATATCGCCCCTAATTAATAGTAGATCCGTCAACATCATTTATAGAATGAATGAAAAGGCGACGATGAGATTGCTTGACAGTGGAATGAAAAAGTTTTGAGTTACCTTGGCCCTCCCTAAGCCATTTAATTTTTGCCTTTTGGCGCCAGTAAAGCTCTTCCCGGGACAGAAACTTCCGAAGATTAGCCTGAGCAGCCATTAGATTTTCTCTATTAAGATCAGAGTTGTTGAGCTCAAATAAAAATTCCTTTTCTATCACATCCTCTTCTGCAGCCTTAAGATCGTCAAAAATATTGCCAAAAGTCTGCTTGTTCCACAGTTTAAGAGCCAGTTTAACATTCCGAAGCTTCCTTGAAAAAATAGACATCGGCCTCCCATCTTCTGGAATGGACCAGGCTTGAAGAACAGTAGCTTTAAATGAGTGGTGACTGGTCCAAGTATTTAAAAATCTGAATGCGCAGGCCGTGGGAAGTCCGATGAGTGAACTTGGTTAAAAGAGGAGAGTGGTCGAACATGTTCTATTTAGATGCCGGACTCGAGGTGTTATCCAACCACCTGCGAATTACAAAGCACACGGTCAATACGTTCATGAATTGTGGCAGCTCCCTCTCTCTTATTCCACCAGGTAAAATGAGACCCGGAGTATCCCATATCAATAAGACCTGAGGCTGATAAGCAGGCATGAAAATCCAAAGCTCCATTACGATCCCAACCAATGCCACCAGATTTCTCTTCAGGGTGAAGAATAATATTAAAATCCCCTCCGAGCAGCCAAGGAGTCTGAGGAAATCTGGTACTGAAATTGATAATATCATTCCATAAATCTTGTCTATCCCGAGAATCACACCTTGCATAGACACAAGTGAACACAACATGAAAAGACCAAGTGTAATGCCAATTTGAAGAGAAAGAAATTGAGAAGATTCGGAAAGAAAAGAACAGTATAACAAGCTTTAACAAACACCCAAATAGAGCTTGAAGCGTTAGAAAAAGAGAACTTGAACCCGAGACGGCGAGTGACAACTTGAACTTTGTCGAGGTCTAGCATAGGTTCAAAAATTGCAATAATAGAAATATTGTGCAAAGTAACAAGTTGCTTGAGACGACTAATAGTAGGGTCGTTCCCTATACCACGAACATTCCAAAAAAGAGCTTTACAATCCATTAACAATGGTGTTGGGAAACTGATGAAGAGGGCTTAGTGGCCTGGGAACGAGTTTGACGAGTAGGGAGAGGAATAGGTGGTTTAGACCTGGGTAAAATTGGGATTTCCAGATTAAGGCCTTGCATGGAATGAAGATCATCTTCATCTTCACTTTCTATCATATTCAAAGACCGCAAATCGATTGGGAGATATAACAGCTTCCTTGGGAGGTAAACCGGGCGCATCGATTGGGAGGAGGATCACATCTCGCCTCAAGTTTGTGACGAGAAGGTGCATGAGGGCCGTGGAGAAGCTTCATTCTCTGTGAGTCGGGATATCTTGGCGACATTTGGAGAAGAGATACTTTCCTTCTCGCATTGAGGCTTTTCGTAAGCAACCGCTTTAGGATCGTGATCCTTTCGAAACCAAATTGGTATGGGCTAGATCGATTGTAGGACTTGTTCCCTAAGATTGCAAATGAAGGATCAATAGGGTCTTTAGGGCCGAAGGGGCGGCTTTGTTGTGCTTGGAAGTATCCTTTTTGGGGTCCAACGTTGGCGATTAGAGGGAGGAATAGGGTTAGGATTCGATGGCTTTGGATCGATGCAATGGGTTAGGATTCGATGGCTTAGGCTCTGGATGCAATGCCTTACAAATCAAATCATTGTGACCTTGGCGAAGACAATGTGTGCAATAGAGAGGCAAATTCTCAGCCTCTATAGGCTGCCAAAAACTTGGGAGAACATCTCCACAATCAACCCAAACCCTAGATGGGCATGGCTTAAGCAGGTCTACTTCAACACAAACCCGGGCGACACTAGGACGTGTGAGATTAATGGTGGGCTGATCTAGCATCAAAGGTCGACCAAATAAGGAAGCAATTGAAAACAGTGCGGACTTATTAAAGAGATGGATTGGGAGACACGGAAGAGAAAACCAAACTGGGACTATCGAGCTTTCCACATCTGGTCTAAAGTTTGGCGTCCATTTAAAAACTCTCATAGGGAATCGGCCGAGGTACCACTGATCCTTGATCCAAAGGCGTTGGAAGTCCTCATCATGGTGAACTTGAATCAATATGTGTTTTGCATCCAGATGGCCTATTGTGAAGGCAGCCTTTAGACCTATTGTATGGAAGTATTTACGTGTCGCCTCCATCGATGGGCGACCATGAGAGAATTTCCCAATCAAGGTGTGACTAAAAGGTTTAGCAAGGGTAGCAATTAGATCTGGAGATAGTTTCAACGCTGGTTCTCCCTTGTATGTAGAGGGAGGGATAACAAAGGAGGGGGAAGGAGTAGTAGAAGGAGAGTTTAAGGCTGCAGCAAACGAGATGGGTGTAGTTTTAGAAGAGGAAGGAGGTGGATCAGGCGGCATAGGGGGAACGGCTTCCATGAACGCAAGGCGGCTGGCGGCTGTGAGAATCGCACCTTTAGTGCGTGAAACAGTAGGTTTTTAAAAAATATTAGTTGTTAATTAATAAACTCATCCGATCATATTCACATGAATTAGATACAAATTAACTATGCTCTAAGAGCATCTAAAGGGTCTCTACGTCGAAATTGAGGATACACTCTATAATATCCCTGAATGGTAATCCATTCTTCAAATCAAGTCAATCCTTCTCTACTCGATGTTCATGCACCAAAAGATGCCCATTCTAACAGTTGGAATTCCAACTTAGTAATAACTCATTCTGCGCAGCCATTTTGTAAAATTTACCAATAACTCATCATAACTCTAAATTTCATGAATCTTACATATTCAGAAACTAGACTCTTCAAACTATAACTTAGACTTTTAAATCACTTCATTCGGATTTATATTCATCCAAATATAGTCACTTCAATTTCATGATAACAATCAGATTTACTGCTATTACACATTCTGCCCAATCAACTTGTAAATTAAACCATTAATTCCTCAAAACTCGAAATTTCATGAATTTTATTTATACAGAAATTAGACTCTTGAAACTATAATTTAGAACTTTAAAGTACTCTATTTGGACTTGTATTCATCAAATTACAGCCCCTCCAAGTTAATGTCAGAAATCTGTTTTTCTGTTATGGCCTGTACTGCATGTCTATCATACAAATTTCACCAAAACTTCCTCATTGATCCAAAGGACACATATTTTACATTTCCAGAAACTAGACTCTTTGAGCTAGAGTTTACCATTTTAAAACACTCCAATTGGATTTGTATTCATCTAATTAAGATCACATTAGGATGATGCTAATAACCAGTTTTCCATGTTCAGACTAACTGTTGCAGCCATGGTTCGTGATTTATAAAAAAAATACTTCCCGAACTCGAATATTTATGAAAATTTACAGAGAATTTTGTAACATACACACGTACAACATCTAATATTTTTAGACAATTCTATGTAGTAGATTAGTACCAGTTTTTTTTTTTTTTAATTTGGCTTAAAACTGAGATTTTTCTGATTTTGAATGTCATGTTTCCAACATACCCAAATCAGATTTGTGTATCATAATATGTCATGCTATAAGAAACATAACCCTTCCAATATTGTGAGCTAGAGCTCTTAGCTATGTTCTCAAGAACAACATCATGTTATCCAACTAAAATCGAAAATCCCCAACAGAAATACCCAAAACAGATTTCAGCTTATTCACATCATTCTATAACATTCATGACATAGAAATCAAAGTAACATCATCTATTTCGAGATGAAACCCCCAATATAGATTGTGATACGCTCATGTAACATGTCATAGCATTCAAGTCATAAAAATCACAGAATCATTATGTATTTCAGTTTCTTCCAAGGAGTAGCATACTTACAAGTCTTAAAAACCTAGCAAGGGAATTAGTATACGTACCAAATCGAAACTAAACCAACGTACAAAAGCGAAATGGATTGAGAGGAAATGATCTCCTCGTCGAGAGCTTTCCAACGGTGGTCTCGGCTCGACGATCGGATGCTCATAGCTCCGGGAATCGCCGGAGTTCCTCCATGGGAGCTCTCCCTCGCTATCTCTCACTCTCTGTATCTCACGTTTGGAGAAGAAAATTGGGAGGAAGAAGACTTTTTTAACTTAAGGAAGGCAAAGGGACCATATAGCCCTCAAAGGAGTGAACAAAGAGAGAGG
>JABEVN020004307.1:0-14461 GCA_013146195.2 Codonopsis lanceolata | reverse complement strand
AATTTTTATTTTGGAAATGACGTTGGGAAGCAAGTCATGTAGACTTGGCTCGGGGGTTTTGATGTCAGTAGTAACTTAAATATTTGGTACTTGTAAATCTTTTGGTATGCCGAACTTATATGTCGAGCTTGTTCATATGTGTATGGTTCATCACGCGCTTAAGCTTATTTAAAGTGTTATTATTGTTGTTCCCTGCATGTCAGGGCCGCTGAGGTTTTATAAGCATGTGTTAATTGTGAGAAGTTGTTGTTCCTACCGTAACGCCGCCGATGACTTGTTTAAATTAGGTTGTTTTTGCCAAGTGTAGCCGAAGTTGTTATTCGTATGCAATGTTGCGCCACATGAATTTTATAATCCTACGTGCATTCTTGTGTGTTTATCTTGTTTATTTGGACCGCACGATTCTGGATCTCGCTGGGTCCGGCCGGGTCGTCACAGCTTGGTATCGAGCTATAGTTAGCCGCCGTGATAGGTTCCATGGCCTAGGTGGGGGTTATTTGTGTGATGATTCTAACGCCGAGTGAATTCTTGTAGGAGTTCGATGGATAATCCTAGGAATGGAAATGGCCAGCGTGAGGTAGGCCCAGAGAGGTCCCACCAACCCGGCCGAGGTACCGCTGCCGCAGATCCTGGTGGGTCCTGATATGGCGTAAGTTACACCGAAGGTTGTTGGCTTTTTCCGGGCGGGGCAGCCAGGGAGGTCAAGGAGGAGTACCACCACCACCTCCACCACCGAGACCGAGGATCGACAACACTCTCCTAGAGAGATTCCTTAAGTTGAAGCCTAGGCATTTCTGGGGAGCCAAACCCGAGGGAGGCCGAGTCATGGATGGAAGAGATGATCAAAATCTTATCTATGTTGGAGTGTACCGATGAGGAGAAAGTCGACTTGCGACGTTTAAGTTTAAGGGAGCCGCCGAGCATTGGTGGACCGTATTGAAGGAAAGTTGGGAGACGCAACAAGTCCCTATCACTGGGCTAATTTTCTAGGGAATTTAAGGAGGAATACGTCGGATGTGGTTCGCAACCAAAGGGAGAAAGAATTCTATAATCTTGAGCAAGGTACCATGATGGCGGAGTATTCTCGCTTAAGTTCACCGAGCCGAGCCGTTATTGCACGTGATTTGATTCCTACGGAGGCTCTGAGGACACACATAAGTTTGTTAAAGGGTTGAGGACCGAATTTAGAAGCAAATTCTAGCACTTAAGCTCACCGATTATCTGACCGCAGCTTGATAGAGCTTATGAGGTCGAGCAAGATATCGAGGAGCACCGAGTCAAGAGTAATTCGGTAATGCACGACATGTGCTACTCGTAACACTAATCGTGAAATAATTCGGGTAGCGTAAGGGGATACCAAGGGAACCGTGATAGAGAGGTGGAGGCCAAGGTAGGCCACAGTGTGGAAGCAGGTGGTAACAATACTTCTTCTACTGGGCAAGCGGTCTCGTGAATGAGACTATGATTTGTTCGTTCTGCCAGAAGTCGGGGCACACAGCTGATAGGTGTTGGGCAAAGACTGGGAAGTGTTACATTTGTGGAGACGGGACTCACATGAAGAGAGATTGTCCCAAGTTCAAGGCTAGTCAACGTGGCGCCGGCAAAGAATTGGGCCAAGAGAGATGTGGATGGTAAACCGAAGGTTCGTGGTCAAGTCGTGTTTGCGCTTGATCAGCGAGGTTCGTGGGTCTGGCAGTGATAGGAGGTACTCTTTTCTATATTTGATCATAAGGCTCGAATTCTCATAGATCCGTGGTCTTCGATTCTTATGTTGCTCTCGCACTTTGTTGAGAATCTTGCGTGTTGCCTCAATCTTTGCCATACTTGCTTGAAGTGTCTACCCCGCTCGGGGAATATATGCTTGCGTCGGAAGTGTTTAGATCTTGTGATGTTTTGGTGGGTGACCACACTTTGCATGCAGACTTGGTAGTTTTACCCATACGTGATTTTGATGTGATTCTTGGCATGGACTGGTTATGTGCTTATCATGCTATAGTTGACCGCCATAGAAGAGGGTTACTTTTTATATGCCGTGTGCCTCGAAGTTTACTTTTTGTGGGTGATCATGCTTCGAGTGACGGCACTTATTTCTGCATTAAGGGCTAGAAAATTGTTGTCTCAAGGGTGTACGGGTTATCTTGCTTGCGTTGTTGATAAGAAGAGGTCTTCGCCGAATTTAGAGGAGGTTCCGGTAGTATGTGAGTTTCCCGACGTGTTTTCTACCGATCATGCTATGCCACCCGATAGAGAACTAGAGTTTTGTATTGAGCTTATTCCGGGACTTCACCGATTTCTAAGGCAACCAGATAGGATGGCGCCCATGAGCTTAGAGAGTTGAAAACTCGGGCCTGTGTGAACTCCTAGAGATTGGTTTTATTAAGCCGAGTGTGTCGCCTGGGGCGCACTCGGCCTTGTTTGTGAGGAAGAAAGATGGGAGTTTGCTATGCATAGATTATCGCGAATTGAATAAGGTGACCATTAAGAATAAGTATCCTCTACCCCACATTGATGATCTTTTGACCAATTGCAAGGGTCTATTGTCTATTCTAAGCTTGATTTGCGATGGGGTTACTATCAATTGAAGGTTAGAGAGGAAGACATTCCAAGACACCGCACTAGATATGGGCATTTTGAATTCGTGGTGATGCCGCTTTGGGTTGACAAACGCCGCCAATGGGTATTTATGGACTTGATGAACCGTGTCTTTCACAGCTTATCCGGATTGCTTTGTTGTAGTCTTCATTGATGATATTTTAGTGTATTCGAAATCTCTGGAGGAGCATGAGAAACACTTGAGGACCTGTCTTGTCTATTCTTCTAGAGAAGCATTTTATGCCAAGTTTAGCAAATGTGCCTTTTGGCTTGAGGAAGTGTCCTTTGGGGCATATCATTTCTAGCCGAGTAGCCGTTGATCCTTCTAAGGTCAAGCGGTGACGAATTGGAAGAGACCTAGTTCTACCGAGATTCGGAGTTTCTTGGGTCTAGCGGGTTATTACCGAAGGTTTATTGAGGGTTTTTCTAGGATTGTGACTCCTATGACGAAATTGACGCAGAAGAATGTGCCTTTTGTTTGGAGCGAGAAATGTGAAGTTAGTTTTCAAGAGCTTAAGAAGCGTTGACGCCGGCACCTATTTTGGCTTTGCCTAGTGGAGGAGATAATTTTGTGATATATAGTGATGCTTCTAAGGAAGGTTTGGGTTGTGTTGTTGATGCGTAGAGTTATCGCCATGCGCCGAGGAAGTTGTTGATTCACGAGCGTAATTACCCGACACACGATATGGAGTTGGCTGCGATTATTTTCGCTGCATAAATGGAAACACTACTTGTATGGAGCTAAATTTGAGATCTTCACCGACCACAAGAGTTTGAAGTACTTGTTTTCTCAAAAAGAATTGAACATGAGACAACGAAGGTGGATGGAAAAGTTAAAGGACCATGATTGTACTATTTTATATCATCCGGGAAGGCGAATGTAGTAGCGGATGCCTTGAGTAGGAAGGTTCATATGTCGTGTATGATGGTTAAGAATGGAAGATGTCGAGGACTTCGAGATTGGAGTCCTAGTGTTCATGATAAAGGTGTGATTTTCGCGAATGTTCGTGCTACGCCTGTTTTATTTGGGAAGATTAAAGAAGCGCAAAGGAATGATCCGGAGTTGAAGAAGATTTTTGATGGGTTGGCTGAGAATGTATCGCCTCGATTTTGTGACTAATAAATGTGAGGGTGCTTTGACATTTCGAGGTCGAATTTGTGTTCCTTCTAATGATGACTTGAAGAGGTTGGTTCTTGATGAGGCTCATAAATCGAGGTATACCATTCACCCAGGGAGCACGAAGATGTACTTGGACTTGAAAAGACAATTTTGGTGGAAAGGCATGAAGAGAGAAATTATGAGTATGTGTCAAGGTGTTTGACTTGTCGCCAGTTAAAGCCGAGCATCGAGGCCTCGGGACTTCTACAACCACGGAGATTCCCGAGTGGAAATGGGAGTTCATTACTATGGATTTCGTGATG
Organism: Codonopsis lanceolata; assembly: GCA_013146195.2. Lineage (NCBI taxonomy): Eukaryota > Viridiplantae > Streptophyta > Magnoliopsida > Asterales > Campanulaceae > Codonopsis > Codonopsis lanceolata. The sequence goes on along the minus strand of JABEVN020004307.1, from coordinate 10,447 downwards.
TGGTTACCGCACGCGAGAGGTTTTAATGCAGTTTGGGTTATAGTCGACGATTGACTAAGTCTCCGACACTTCATTCCGATCGCGATCACTTATTCGCTGACTCGCTTAGCGCCTTTGTATATTCGTGAGATCGTGAGACTTCATGGCGCACTCTGAGTATTGTCAGATCCGATAGAGATCCGAGGTTCACATCCGCATTTTGGCAAACGCGTTGCAGAAGCTTTGGGGACCAAATTAGACTTCAAGATATTTTCATCCGCAAACGGATGGTCACCCGAGCGATTGATTCAGATTTTGGAGGATATGCTTCGAGCTTGTGCCGTGGATTTCAAGGGAAGCCGGGATTCTCACTTACCTTTAGCCGAAGTTTATGTGATAATAACAGCCTACCACGAGTATCAAGATGGCGCCGTATGAAGCTTTGTATGGGCGTAAGTGTAGATCGCCAATTTGTTGGGATGAAGTTGGAGAGGCGAAACTTTGGGGTTCCGAGTTAGTGCAATGCCGGCTGAGAGCGTGAAGTTGATTAGAGATCGCTTGCGCACCGCTCAAAGTCGACAAAAGAGTTACGCGGACAATCGAAGACGAGATCTTGAGTTCCAAGTGGGTGACTACGTGTTCTTGAAGGTGACACCAAGGAGAGGTACGAAGAGATTTGGCAAGAAAGGGAAGCTTACACCGAGGTACATTGGCCCATTCGAGATTCTTGAGAGAGTTGGGTCTTTAGCGTATCGCATTGCATTGCCACCGCCACTTTCGAGACTCATAATGTGTTCCATGTTTCCATGTTGCGAAAGTACTTGAAAGATGATACCCATGTACTGAGTATGAAGAGATCACGCTTGAGCCTGGATATGTCATACGTTGAAAAGCCCGGAAGATTTTGGATACCAAAGAGCAAGTTTTACGAACCAAGAGAATTCCCTTAGTTAAAGTTCTTTGGAGAAACCACAACATTGAAGAAGCGACTTGGGAAACTGAAGCGGAGATGCGCGAGAAGCATCCACATTTGTTTGACGAACTTGGTAAGAATTTAGGGACTAAATTCCTAAAGGAGGGGAGAGTGTAACGCCCCATAATCTTGCATGTGCATTCTATGCTTGTTTTTATACTTTCTTGGTTGATTGTGAACTTGTTTACTTATATATATAAACGTCTTAGAATCATTCATAGATCATTCTAGAAGTCCATAACATGCTTAGAATCATATAAACTTGTTTGTTGAATCGCCGGTTTAATCGCGTTGAAGTTGGCCTTAGCGATTCCTCTCGTTGCTCGTATTTGCTTCTATTTCGACGTACGAAGTGTTCGTTGAGTTCTTGGCTTTATATTCAGGTCTTAATCATGTTGAAACAAGTCTCTTTCATGTCCAAGACATCCTAGTTTGAATGGTGTTTGATTGTAGTTTGATTCGTTGTTCATTCGTCGCGTGGTTCGCGCCTTGTTCTATCTTGTTCCGGGAGTTGTTCGGGTGTGTTTCCGACTCGTTTTGAGTAGGGTTAGACCTTAGAATGGTTGCCCAAAAGTTTGGGACCATTTAGATCAAGTTTGAATCAAGTTTTAGAGATTCTGGAGCCGAGGCGGCCGCATGGGAGCTGGTGAGGCGCCCGCCTCAACTGCAGAGAGCAAATTCAAAATGGACTGAACTTGGGAATGGTCACAGAGGTTGAGGCGGCCGCATGGCCTTGGGTGAGGCGCCCGCCTCACCTGCAGATCTGCTACGGGATTTTTCTTGCCCTGTTTTGAGTTAGGTCGTGAAATGCCTATCCTACCCCCTTTAAACCCCCTCTAAACCCTTCCTAAATACCCACACTTAGTCCTAATCAAGTCCTAACATCAATTAGAGGTTAATTTAGTTTGGTTAAGTGTTTGATTACTCCCTAACACTCACTAATTGCACTTGAGAAATACCCCTTGTACCCTTCTCTTGATTGGAGGTATAAATACCCAAGTCTTGACCAATTTTCTGTAAACTCTTCATTTGTTCATCCTATTTCTACAAGTTAGAGAGAGAGAGAGTTGGGGGCTTGAGTTTTGAGCCCTAGCTTCATCTTCTTCCTCCGATCCCCAAGGATTCCACCGTTCGATCGCCGCCAAACTTCGGATTCTCGACGGGTGAGACGAAGGAACGACTTCACCGTTCGGATTTGGATTCTCTTGAGTTTTCACTCAAGCTAGGTAAGTTACTCTTCTTCATTTTTGTTCTCATTGACCCTAAGGAAACAAAGTCTATGATGTGTGAGGTCAATGAGGACACATAAATGCTTCATATGCTTTCCATTTGAAATTTTAAATGTATGATTTTGATAGAAGCATGTCTAGGTGAATTTCTTGCCTTTGGGAGTTTAAATTACTCTTTTATCATGTTAATTGAGGTCTTGAACATGTTAGAAAATGTAGCATGTTTGTTGATGAAAGTGAAATTATTTGGGAATGCCCTAAATTATGCCTATGAGATATGTGTGAAAGTTGTTAGGTGTTGTATCTTTAATATTGGACTACATGAAGAGCATGAATTGCGTTAAAATGTTTTAGGTGAATTTATACCTTGTTGAACCTAGAATTGACCTAGGTTGGGTTATGAAGCACATAGCTTCAATTTCTCCAAATTTGGGAATTTAGAGCAAAGACTCAACGGAGTCGACTCTAGGGAATATTTGAACATGTTAAACTCTAATTTCAATCCCTACGAAGTTTGAACGCCGTTTGATTTGATTTACTCAAGTATGAGTTTGATTTAATTGATTATAACAAGTTGTTATGAAAGATGGTTTTGTGCAATTTAATTGCCTTGATATGCTTAATGGTAGAGATTAACCCCTACTTGGTCGGTCGAATTCGCTCTTGTCGAATTCGGTCCTTAATTGGTTTAAGTCAAGTAAATATCTACTTGTGCATTGCATTGAGTCCAGCTGGCATTATCTGGTTTGTTTATCAAGTCAGGGTGGGACGATGCATCGCCTTCACGAATTATGGGATTCGTGCTCGCTATGGATCGCCGCACCCGGGACTCCACACACCCCTCCACTGTGGGCCGCAGTGGGGAAGTAGCCCCTTTGCCGTATCAGTTAAGTGCCGCATTGGCTTGCTATTGAGATCGAGTAGCCCTCGACGATAGTCGATGAATTCACATAACATCGATGGCACGAACCAGTAACAGAATGTTTTGCAGGAGCTACGAAGCGGCCGTGACTATCATATCCTACTTGTATGATTTACTTTACGCACTTATGTGAATAAGGTGCTAAGTGTTAAATGATGATAATATGCCATAATTGTGATAATTGTCATGCTATAACATGAACATGCATATTTTGGTAACTTACTAAGTCTTTCGACTTACCCTATTTGTTTGCTTTGTTTTCCTTAGATCAAAGCCGAGGAGACGTCCCACGCTAGGTTCACGTGCTCGCTTGGACGTTGTGAGCGAGGTTGCTCTTTTGGATTTTAATTGATGAATCTTTTATTTTGGAAAGGACGTTGGGAAGCAAGTCATGTAGACTTGGCTTGGGGTTTTGTATGTTGTAGTAACTTAAATATTTGGTACTTGTAAATCTTTTGGTATGCCGACTTATATGTCGAGCTTGTTCATATGTGTATGGTTCATCACAGTTTCTTCCGCTGAAGCTTATTTAAAGTGTTATTATTGTTGTTGTCTCCGGCATGTTGTGGCCGTTGAGGTTTTATAAGCATGTGTTAATTGTAGGAGAAGTTGTTGGGTTCCTGTAACGCCGATGACTTGTTTAAATTAGGTTGTTTTTCCGGCCAAGTGTAGCCGAGTTGTTATTCGTATGCAATGTTGCGCCACATGAATTTTATAATCCTACTTGTGCATGCTTGTGTGTTTATCTTGTTTATTTGGACGGCACGATTCGGGATCTCGCTTTGGGGTCCGGGTTGGGTCGTCACACAAATAATTAGAAACCGGGCATGCAGATACTCGGTTGTAGGAGGCATGCTTTATAAGCGATCAAATACCAAACCTCTCCTTCGATGCATACGACCAGAGACGGTGAATGATCTGTTGGCCGAGGTGCATGAAGGCGAGTGTGGGGGGCACCCTGGATCGAGGACCCTGTCGGACAAGATGAATTTCCATGGCTATTATTGGCCGAGCATGAGAAGAGACACAGCGGAATACGTAAGGAAGTGCGACAAGTGCCAAAGATATGCAAACATTCCGCGGCTACCCTCAGTCTTGCAAACTCCAGTAGTCGCTGCATGGCCCTTTGACATGTGGGGAATCGACCTTATTGGTCCCTTTCCCAAAGCAAAGTATGGGTGCGAGTATGTGATAGTAACCGTAGACTACTTCACCAAATGGATAGAAGCAAAGCAACTTGCTAGCATAACCGAGGATCAGGCAATCAGGTTTACCTATGAGCAGATTTTCTGTCGTTTTGGACTTCCTCGGATGATCGTTTCCGACCATGGCACTCAATTTTCCAAAAAATTTACAGCAAGTTGTGATCGGCTAAATGTTAAACACAGAATGTCCTCGGTCGCTCATCCACAGGGCAACGGTCAGGCAGAGGCAGGGAATAAGAAGATCATGCATGCCTTGAAGCGGAATTTAGATGAGAAAAGGGAAGCTGGTTAGAAGCGATTACCAATTGTGCTATGGGGAATTAGAACATCGATGCGAGGATCCACTGGTGAAACCCCGTTTGCACTAACATGTGGCTCAGAAGCAATGGCACCAGTCGAGCTAGCTCTTCCTACCATTCGGGTTACCTTCTTCGATCAACAACAAAATGACTTATCCAGACAGCTTGATCTGGATAACCTTGAAGAAAGGCGACTAGAAGCCCGACTCAGGATGATCAATTACAAAAAGCTCACAAAGATCCACCACTACAAAAAATTTAGATTAAGAGCTTTCCTAGTCGGAGACTTGGTCAGGCAGAAAGATAGGAAGAAATAAGCTGTCTCCAAATTGGGAGGGTCCATTCAGAATAACTAGCATTGTGAAAGAAGGAACCTACAGGTTGGCCGAGCTAGATGGTACACCTTTCAAGAACCCTTGGCATGCAGATCATCTCAAGGCGTATTATCATTGATGTAACTTTTTGTAAGGATAACAAGTTTAGTGAATGGCAAGTCTTTTTCTGAAAACTAGTGTTCTTACCTATTTTCATTCTCGAACGGAGATGGAATATGACCTATCCTCGGTACACGAGGAAGGCCATCAAAAAAGATAAATGAGCCAAGTGTCCATTCCCATCCTCGCACGGAGGTGGGAGAAAGACCTTATCCTCGGTACACGAGGAAGGCCATCAAAAATGATAAATGAGCCAAGTGCCCATTCCCATCCTCGCACGGAGGTGGGAGAAAGACCTTATCCTCGGTACACGAGGAAGGCCATCAAAAATGATAAATGAGTCAAGTACTCATTCTCATCCTCGTACGGAGGTGGGAGAGTTCCGAGGATAATTAACGAGGAAAGAAACGACTATCCAAAAGACATATATGAATAGCAAATACGCTCATCTTTGATTGTCCTCGGTACGCGAGCACAATTAGAAATAAAGCTAAAATAAAAATTGTAAATCAAAAATTCATTCAGATAGCTCATCTTAAACCAACCAAAATAAGTGACATTGTTTAAGTACAATAAAATTGTTCTGAATAAAGGCACATTCGCCCGAGGGCTACTCGACGCAGTGAGGAAAAACAAAAAGCTACTCAGGGTGATTGGCGACCTCGGCGTCACGAGTGGGAGAGGGAAGACCATGTTGTTCGGCGGCTATAGATGCAATCTCGAATTCAGCTCGGTTGGAGTGTTCGCCTTCACCCATAAATTGTCTCAATTTTAGTTCCGGGTCGAAGTCCACCTCCTCACCCTGCTCCACGGCCTTCGTAAGGGCCATCACATCAAGCGACCAGGGGTGGGTGGCACCCATTCCTCCAAGTTATATTTAACATCCTTCGCACGCAACATCTCCAGCTCGTCCTCTGTAAAAGGAATCATCTCATGGCCTTCCCGAGCAGCTTTACCGATGAAATTCTCACTGCCCCAGTCGATTATGGTGCCGAGACTCATCCCCGAAGCAGCGGCCACTCGAAGCATATGTCGTATCGCCCGCTCGTAATATACGACGATCTCCTTATTAAAAACCTCAGTCCCCTCAAAAGATTTGAAAGTCGCGGCCTTCGCCTCCTCGACCTGTCCCTCCAAACTGGCAACCCTGGCCCTCAGCTCGGCAAGTTCTTGCTCGGCCTGGGCAGTCTTCGCCTCAGTTTGTTTGGCCTTTTCCTCGGCATCATTGGCCCTCTTCTCCGCAACACTGGCACGAGCTTCAGCCGAGTCCTTGGCTTCATTTAAACGGGCCATCTTGGCCGAAGACTCTTTCAGCTGGGCTGCTCCTTTGTCACGCTCCCCTCTAAAGAGGCCACCCTTGCAATAGCTCGATCTCATCTGATCGGCTGAGCTTGAGTCTTAGCCACAGGCTTCGATAGAGCAGCGTCGGCTCGAGTGGATAGCTAGGACACAAAAGAACAAATCTACAAAAATACAATGTGTAAGACAAAGTGCACAACCGACAGTAATAGATACATTCAACAAACAAAAACAAAAGAAAAAAAAGGCAAAGAAACTACCTCGCTCACGCATAGCCCAATGCGTCCCATAGCCTCAGCGGGAGGCAAGGAATTGGCGACTCCGACCATCTCCGCAACTTGAGCTCGCACAACCAGCCCTTGCCCGGCCAGGCACATAGGAGAGTCCCGACGACAAACGTCAAAATTTTGGAGGACGGGGACATCTGCAAAATCCTTAGCGAGCTGGGTCCCAGCAGCTCGGGTGGTCGGGCCCACAAAGTCGTCCCTGAGCCACGGGACTGTCTCCTCGCTGGTCGAGGAGCACACAGCTTTACCCTTCAATTTTTTCCCCGCAGGGGGACGAGCAGATCTTTCCTCTACGCTTTGCTCTTCCTCCTCGAAGGCATCCACGATTAGTCACGCTTCCTTTGGGGAGGGGCGGGAGCACTCTCGGTGGAAGCGGGTCGTGAGTAGGAATGACGGGACTCGAGAATTCTCTTGGCCGGGACCGGGGTTTACTTTTTCCCTGGGTTAACCCCGGTTGGTGCTCGGCAAGAGCCGAAGACCCAACCCCCCGCTCGTCGGTTAGCGCTGGTAGGCCTTTTGGGATCGGCCTTTTTCGTAATTCAAATTGAAGTAACCCCTTGGTCTTGCACGATTTGCCCGTGAGTGCGTCTATGTCGATCATATCTGAAACAAATGAAAGAATAAGTTAGCACGAGCACAAAATCTATCAAAGGAAAGCTCGGAAAATAAAGCTCAATAAAAAGCAATAAAGCAACGGTATATACTTCCACAGCCTTCAAGGTCGAATGTATTGTCTTTGCACTGAGGGCAGTCCAGCTGAAATTTATTACCCTCGTGCATCGACCACCCAGGGTATTGGATGTACTCGGGGACCTCACATCGAACAACCAGCCCCTTAAACATCTTGGTCGTCATTACGACCATCCTCAAGAGAGCCTCGTCCTCGCTTATGGAATTCCAATTAAATACTCAGGCAGCCCGTCCCTCTCACTCAGAAAATCCTCGATAGCCTTTCGAGCGATTCCTCATATTCATCCAAAGTTTCAACCGGGAAAGCGACTTGATCTCCGTGGCGTAAAGGCGAGTCTTGGGAAATTCCACCCATATCTACTCTCCACCAAAAGGACTTTCTCGTCCCAATGCCCTGTTTTCCCAGGAGGCTTGGCGAACAGGTTTATCCCCCGGTTATGGTGCTTGCACTAGAGACGCTTCAGAGACTTCGACTCACAAGCTTCTATACTTGGATCTTCCACAGCGACATGGATATGAGATTGAGGCGCTTCCAAGTGAGGTTGTCCCAAGATACTCGAAATTTCACTCTCATTAGTGAGAGAGAGATCATTGCAAAGCTCCATTTCCATTGGGTTTTCCTCGGCATTGAGTTGAAAGTCTTCTTGAGGTGATTCTTCAAGGGCAATACCGAATTTCCGCATTGTAGCTTCCCAATCGTGAGGAGGACTAGGAGCTTGATGGCTTCTATCAACACGGCTACTTGAGCCCTTAGACGTTGAATTGTTTCTTCTTCTGTGAGCGGGCGTTGCTCAACTTCCCAAGGGTAGTTGTTACTCACACAATTCGGATCATAGGGGTGATGATGAGGGTCTTCATGATGGTAGTGAGAGGAAGAAGGATAAGAATTCGACTCCATCCCAAATGCACGGATATGGAAAATGATTTCCATAACAATTCTCACAAATTAAGCTCGGATGGACCGGAGTATAATTCATAGCCTCGGTTGACGCCATCTCATTCTCATAAATTCCATTTCATTCCATGCCCCTTGATCAAAGTCCCAATTTACATTGTTCCAAGCCATCGCTTCAAGCTAGCTACAAGAACACTCACTAAACAAACAAGATCAAATGCAAAAGAACAATATAAAAAAAAAAAGAACTACTCTAAAAGAAAGCAAAAACTAATTACAACTAAAATTAAAGCAAATAGCGAAAAAAGAAAAAAAAATGCTTAAATTAAAATTAGGCAAGCTTGGTATTAATATCAAGATAAATTATAGAAATCTATCCACAGCGGCGCCAAAAACTTGATGCGCGAACGCAACACCGGGCAAGATTACCCTAGTACCGTATCAAGTAATAAAGTTCGAAACGAAGTCGATCCCACGAGGATAGAGCTAGAAATAAATCCTAAGTACTAAAATTGGGCACACCTAATTTTATCTAAGCTAACGGAAATTAGATTTAAAATAAAAATAAAATAAACAAAATAAAGGCAAGAAAATAAACTAAATTAACGCGACAGTGAAACGGCGGCAACATCAAATCAAGGTTAAAAAAGAATAGGATTGTGATATTTCTAGTCTAGCCAATGTTTAATTTAACTCTCTCTATTTTTCTTAACTCAAATTTTCGGTAGTCGGTGCGCACTAATATTTTCTACTGGGCTTTCGCTACGTATAGAAAACCTAGCTATCACTCATCCTTGCTACGGGCTCATATCCTCGCAACACATAGCCTAGGGAGAAAATAGCCGCGTGGTAGATCAAGCACCCAATGACTATCTACGGCCTTCGACAATCGGTGTGCCTTAGAGACGTAAACAATTATCACGATTTTCGGAATAATAGGAAGGGCTTTCGCTTCGTATCCTATCATTCTAGGGTTCAATTAATGATTCATGACTTCATTAAAAGCATTAATCACACAATGATAATAACCAAAAATATATGAGTAATACATCAAATAGAGAGAAATTAAATTAAAACATTACATTCAACATAGATAATAATCACAATCCAAAAATGTATTTAGCTCATCATCAAGGTATCAAAATACATGCAAAGTTTCTCCAAAAATTACAACATTAAAATAAATAAAGAGGTGGAAGAATTAAACCAATTAATGTTGCAAATCTTGGTTGACTTCACTTAATCTTGCTCCCTTGACCCTTGATTTGATGCTCCAAGCCTTCAAAATGGGTGCATTTTGAATTTTGGTGGAGAGATGGAGAGGTGAATAAAATGGATTTGGAGAGTTTTAGGGCTAATGCCCTAAAACCTGAAGGCTTTCTGGTTCCTGTGTTTCGAAATTGTCGGCTGGAAAGAGGATAAAATGAAGGCAACAAAGGCAGGGGGCAGCCAGGGGCAAAAAGGGAAGAGCAAAGGAGTTTTAGGGGCAAAAAGGAGAAGAAAATAAGGGCTGGGTCGCGGCTGGATCAAGGCTGAACCAAGGGAGAATTCGCGGGTCGCTCCAGGGTGAGATGGGAGGTGGCTGTGAGTAAGAATGGGCTGAATTGGCTTCATGTGGGCCGGATTGGGGCAGGGCAAGACGAGGGCTGGATCCGACCCAGAACGCTGGACGCGCGGGTCGCATGGTGGGCGGCGGTGACGTGGCTCAACCGGAGAGTGACAGCGCATTAATGAAGGAAACTTTCAAGGAATTGCTCCGGTGCCCCTGCCTTCTTGAATGCGGCTGCCGAAGACCCTATGCCCCCAGACTTTGCAATTTAATCCTCATTTTGCTTCTGTTAAGTTCTGTTAGCTTCTGTGCTTTGAAACTCTTAACGGAACTTAACAGAAAGTGCCCAAACTTAACATTGGAGCCCGGGATGTCCTCGATTTGCACGTATTGAGCCATAAAAACTCAAATATCTTTGAGATACCTACATGAAGCATAAAAATACATAAAAATAGGTTCTCAAATACAATTAATTATCAACCAAAGCTCAAAATAACCAATAAAATTCCGGAAAATTAATGAAAATAATAGAAAATAATAAGCCTATCAGTGAGCACCCGCTTCTTCCAAAAGCTTATGTAGAAGAGGGTCGAGGGGCACCTGAGACCAACCTCAAAAAACGAAATATAGAAACCTACTCTATCTCTCCCCGCCCGCCTCATCCATAATCAAATTATCAGCGACCC
>JABEVN020004306.1:0-14463 GCA_013146195.2 Codonopsis lanceolata | reverse complement strand
CCTGCAACTTTCCCACCAGAAATTGCAAATGATTGCTTACCAGACCCCTTTCTGCCAGCAATAACACAAGATGTCATATCTTCATCGGTGGGAGCAGTGGACTCCAGTAATGAAGTCTGAGGAGGCGATCTTCTCAAAGGACCAGCAGGTAGTACAACCATCTCATTTTCTTTTAAGATGTCCCCCTTTTCCAAAATCGATTCAGCGGTTTCGATTTTGTCAATGTTAGGCATGACAAATTTCCGCTTACTACCTTTTTTAGTTGGATGCCTTGCAGGTTCTTCAAGTTTGGGAACCACTTCAGACACCCCCTGAACTTTAACTCCATTTTCAGTTTCCTGATGCATAACAGATTTTCTCCGATTAGCATTTCTACTGGTACAGCTCAACAGTTCATCAGCTTGAAGCACCACCTCAGATTTTCTTTGAACTACAGCTGCAGCTTCTGTTTTGGTATCACTATTCTCCTCCAGAGCCAACTGGTTTCTGGACCTTGTGATGTTACCCGGCCAACCTTTTTTGATTCACCAGATTTGTTATTCAAGACTTTAGAATCTTCGACTTTGATTGCATTTCTTGTTGACCGCCTCAAACAAAATTCGGGCCCCGTAATTCCACCATCTGTTGCCAAAGGTTCATCTTCAATAACTTCATCAATACCTTTTGCTGTTTTCTGCTTTTGATTCTTCTGCCTAACATTCTGAACACCCTTTAGATCTGCATCTTCAACCTCTCTCTTCCTCAGAGATCTCTTCAAGGGTAGATCTCCAGTTCTGTCAGCAACTGTCGACTTAACAGTTCTATCATCAACTCTCATTCCTGTTCTGGATCGTTTCTTCTCAACTGGAGAACTGAGCACGGTAATCATGCGACCCTCCTCTGATATTTGCGCCCTAGACCTTGTAGTTCTAACTGGGCCATCCACAACATCCTGGGCAGGCTCAACATCTTTCACCAGTCCTTTGCCTCTTTTTCTCAACTTGAGGTTTCAAAGCTGGAATTTCACCACCTTCCACTGATGTCTGCGCCCTAGACCTTGTAATTCTAACCGGCCATCCACAACATCCTGGGCAGGCTCAACATCTTTCACCAGTCCTCTGCCTCTTTTCTCAACCTGAGGTTTTAAAGCTGGAATTTCACCACCTTCCCCTGATGTTTGCGCCCTAAACCTCGTAGTTCTAACTGGGCCATCCACAACATACTGCGCAGGCTCAAAATCTTTCACCAGGCCTCTGCCTCTTTTTTCAACCTGAGGTTTTAAACCTGGAATTTCAGCACCTTCCACTGATGTTTGCACCCTAGACCGCATACCTCTAACTGGACTACCCCCAACTTCTTCCACAGGCTCAACCCTGTCAACATCTTTTACCATCGCTTTGGATCTTTTTTCTTAGGCTGTTGCTTTGAAGATGGAACTAAACCACCCACTGTTGATGTTTGCCCCTTAGATCTCGTAACCCTGACTGTTTTAATCATAATTTCCTTTACAGAATCTACAGTATCAGCCTCTTTTCCCACTTTCCTGGCTCGCCCTATCTCTACTGGAGGATTTTCTGCTGGAATTACACCACCCACTAAAGACGCTTGCACCCTGGACCTCAAAGATCTAACTGTCTTACCCACAACCTCTTTACTTGACTCTACATCAACCTTTTCAACAACTGGGTTGACCTTTTTTTTAGCTGCAGGCTTCATGGCAGACTTTGTCTGTGTCACCCTGGTCTTAACCTTACGACCAGAACTCAACTCCACATATTCAAACAATTCATTATTTGGACTGAATCTAACTTTCTTCGACTGCCTAGTAGTGACACCGAAATCCTTTTCTGAACAGATTCAACCGAAGCCTTGGAGCTTGTCCGGTCAGGTTGACTCAGTTTCACTTTCTCTAAACAGCATAAAATTAAGAATCAATATAGCATCTGCCTTTGAGGTAAAACTATATGTTTTTAAAGAAAATTACTAGTGAAAATACTATCTCCGTCCTAAGAAAAGCGTACCCTAACTTTTTCATAGTATTGCGTTTTGTGTTCGGTATATATTTCGTGGGCAGAACAAACTAAATAAGGAAATAAGATTTGTTTTATGGGACGGATCTATAAAAAGAAGAAGAAGAAGTTAACCAAGATAATTGAAAGAGAGTGAGAGAGATGGGTGGGATACCAGGAGAAGGGAAGAGAGATTTAGGGCCAACTGGGAGTTGGACAAATTGGCGGGAATGTTGTATTTCTTGCATAATGCTTGCAATTCCTTCCTTTTCATGTTGTGGAAATCCATCTCTACGACCCCAAGACAAGAGAAAAACAAACCCAGAAATTTATTAGGCAAATAAACAAGAATACCCCAAAGAAAATGAACAAATACGTAACAGGAACGCATCAGGTTAAACAAAATAACCTCAACTAGTGAAGTGAATTTAAGTAAGAGTGAGAGTAATTACCGAAGTTGGAGATAGAAGAGTTCACTCATAGAAGAAAGTTGTTACTATAATTTTTTTGTTGAGAGTGTGTGTGTGGGGGGGTGGGGGGTGGAGATGGAGATGTGTCGGAGTCGGAGACTGTGTCGTCGCTGGAAAAAGTAGAAGGGAGGTTTGAATTTTGAAATTAAACGACTTTTTCCGCTTCCTCCTTTCTTTATCTCGAATGTTGATGAGAGAGAAAGCCAAGCCGAAAGGGGAAATTCCAAGGTGGGCGATGATTGAATAGTGTTTTTGTTGTGACGACCGGGAGGCGCGTGCTCTAGTCTTTTCTAAGGCGCAAAGCGGATCATCATTTCATTTTTCCCGCTCCATCAAAAGTAAGTGGGGGACAATTCGCTGCAAAGACAAAATTACAAATCAGGTGCAAAATGAGTGTTATGGATAAATAAATAATAATTTATTATCCATTTATCCATAACATTTATTTTGCCACCTGATTTGTAATTTTGTCACCTGTTATGGATAAATGAATAATAACTTATTATCCATTTATCCATAACACTCATTTTGTCACCCCACCACAAAATAATACGTGAGTGGCCAGCAAACAGTAGGCTTGGTAAACTTAGTCCCAACTCCCATCTCGCAAGATCATTAGATCAGGGCAATAAAGTATACTATGGAGGATGATTTTAATATCAAAGTGTAATACACATTGAAAGGTTAAAATATTACTCCGTACTATTTATATTTACTTTCCCCAACGTATATTAATAATAAAAGTTAATTGCATTGCACCATTGGTCCCTTGACGTTGATCATTTTTACTACTCCCTCCGTCCCTAAATTATCGTCTCACTTTCCTTTTTCGTCCGTCCCAAAATAATTGTCCACTTTGAAACTTACCTTTTTAGAACATCACTTTTACCACTTTACCCTTACTTTTTCAATCTACTTTAATTATGGGCCACATATGTATGGACATTAATGGAAACTACACATTAAACCAATATAAATAATCAAATAGATTTTTAACGTTAGTCAAACCTGACAATAAATTAGGGACGGAGGGAGTATTAGTTTTTTAAGAAATTTGCATAACAATTGAGCCCTAAAAATTTTAAGTTTTCACTGTCTCAGTCTTTTTTATGGATGTCATTAGAAAATACTATTAAGTTATTCATGTGTCTCTCACGTGCATCTAGTAAGGGTTAAAATGAAATTTCTCAAACCTAACTTATATCACAATTTACAATCGATTCCCTAGTGTTTTAAAAATTACCAAAAAGTATTTCCCCTCAAATCGAACTCAACCTTGATAGCTTTCTATAAGCACACATTCCTGTAGAGGGTATGGTTTGGAGCAGTTGTGAGCTCTATATTCCGCAATTCCCAATCTGAACCAAAAGTGTCGTGTGGTGCAACTAGAGGTATGCACAGAAGACTCTCATCCCACTTCATTTACATCCAACCTTCAACGATCTTCATCATCATTTCTGTCGCAACCTCAAGTGTTCTTCGCATATCAGAACCCGTTTCAACAATGGGGAAAACTATCGACACTTTCATCCGCAACTGGTAGGACTGGAGTTGGGGTTGGATTTTATCCAGTAAGCCCACCTTCGCCCAAGATTTGTAAATGAACGAGGAGGAATCGACACATTTGGGATGTCATACCAAGGATAACCGAAGATATGTGTTCTATAAAGTCATATCAGAGCTGAGGAAACTCGTGTAATCCGATCACGATGGGCTCCCTTAAACTGTAAGGTACGATTCCTCATCCAAAACATTTAGGGAAGAAAGTCTTTTGGTCATTTTTGAAACCATAGGGTCTCGATTACAAATTGTGGTATAAGTTAGTTCGGAGAAAATTTCATTTTATACCTTACTAAATGCATGACCAACTTAACAGTATTTTTCTAACGACATCCATCCAAATGAACGAGACTGTTAAAAATTTGAAACTTTTAGGACCCAATTGTTACAAAATTTTGTTAAGGAACTAATAATGAGAATGATTCAAAATTAAAGGACCAATGATGCGATTAATCCTAATAAGAAATATTGGAAAATTTGCAAATAAATACGCTATTGTTATATTAACAACATTTGTACCCTTGAAGTTTTGAGGTTTACATAAACAATTAACCACATATTTAATAAATTAGAGGGTCAAAAATGGTAAATGAACATATTCAAATACATATTTAGTTATTTAATTTAATTCACTACTAATCAAACAATTTAAATAACTTTGTAGTAAATGTTTAGATGATACTTCTCTGTTCCATGTTTGAAAGTATAATAACTAAGCGATATATAACTAGCACGAGAGTTGATCATAATTATAATAATATTCGAGTGTAATCAACAAGCTAATATCAATTGTAGATGATAAAGTTGAAATTTTATAAGATTGTAAACATCTATATCTATATCTATATATCTATTAAAAGGAAAAAAGTTTCATTTTTTTATCATTTCCCGCCAAATCCCACAATTAAAAATAGATAGAAACTCCAATGTATCTCAGAAACTCCAATGTATCTCTTAATGAAATGTCACATTAGCTCTGTACAACCATAAACAGACAAAACATGTCTTCAAAAATATATTGCCCACTGTTTTCTACTGATCAATCATGTCAATCAAATCATTTTGTCTCACTTATATTCTCTACAATACCAGCTTTCTAGATTTTGTCCCACTATTTGGCATTGTGGACAAATGTAACTGTACCACTATTAAAATCCAACGGTTTCTGCCCACAGTATTCACTTGGTATAGATAAAAAAAATTAAAAAAGAAAAATCTAAAAATATTTACAGGCTAAACCAAAAATTTAAAACAGACAAACAGGTCTTCAAAAATTGATTGCCCACTGTTTTCTACTGATCAATCATGTCAATCACATCATTTTGTTTCACTTATATTCTCTACTATACCAGCTTTCTAGACTTTGTCCCACTATTTGGCATTATGGACAACTGTAACTGTACCATTGTTTTGTAAAATCCAACGGTTTACTGCCCACAATATTCACTTGGTATAGATAAAAATTTATAAAAAAAAGAAGAAAAACCAAAAAATATTTACAGGACAAGTGGCACCCCTCAAGTACACATGTCAAATTTGCATGTGTATAAAACCATTATAAATACAACACATTGTTCCACCCTTGCTACACAATTGTTGTTGAATGTTGGAATCTTGGCAATTACAAATGGCTCCATTTTTCAGCTTGGTTCGGCAATTAAATCCTACAAAAATATAGTGGGTTGTGAAAGTCAAACTTGTGCTCATTTATAACGTGTCAACTTTTGGGGACTCTTCAGTTATTCAAAGTTTGTAATGCATACTTCATGATAATGAGGTAATAATACAAATTCATTGAAGCTTTGGTTTCACGTTTTCCATATTTTTTAGTACATTTTTTAATTATAATTACATACTTCGTTTTTATATATACACAAGGATCAAAAATTCATGCAACAATAAAAGCAACATCATATAAGAAAGTTCAGAACTATTGTGACGACCCGACCCGGACCCCAATGCGAGATCCCGAGTCGTGCCGTCCAAATAAACAATAACACAAGCATGCATAGTAGGATCATAAAACTCATGTGGCGCAACATCGCATACAAACAACAACTCGGCTACACTTGGCCGGAAAAACAACCTAAAATAAACAAGTCTTCGGCGACGTTACAGCCGGAACCCAACAACTACTCCTACAATTATTAACACATGCTTATAATAACCTCAACGGCCACAACATGCCGGAGACAACAATAACAACAAAATTAAACGAGCTTTAGCGGAAGAAAACCGTAGTGAACCATACACATATAAACAGGCTCGACTTATAAGTCGGCATACCAAAAGATTACAAGTATCAAATAGTTAAGTCTATTACAACAACAAAAGCAACATAAACCCCAAGCCAAGTCTACATGACTTGCTTCCCAACGTCCTTTCCAAAATAAAAGGTTAACTAATAGATGACCAAAAGAGCAACCTGCTAACACAACAACCAAACGAGCACAAGCGAGTCTATCTCGTAACGTCTCCTCGGCTCGGATCTAAGGAAAGACAAAGCAAACAAATAGGGTAAGTCGAAAGACTTAGTAAGTTACTACAATGCATGTTCATGTTATAGCATGACATTTATCACAATTATAGCATGTTATCATCATATGGCACTTAGCACATTGTTCACATAAGTGCGGGAAATTAAATCATACAAGTAGGATATGATATAGTCACGGCCGCTTCGTAGTTCCTGCAATAAAACTTTATTATACTTTATCGTGCAACATTGATGCTCTGTGAATGCATCAACTTTTATCAAGTACCACTCGATCTAGATAGCAAGCCAATGCGGCACTTAACTGATACGGCAAAGGGGCTACTTCCCCATTGCGGCCAACAATGGAGGTGTGTGTGAAGTCCTAGGTGCGGCGATCCATAGCGAGCACGAATCCCATAATTCGTGAAGGCGATGCATCGTCCCACCTTGACCCGATAAACAAACCAAATAATGCCAGCTGGACTCAATGTGATGCACAAGTAGATATTTACTTGACTAAACCAATCAAAGACCGAATTCGACAAGAGCGAACTCGACCAACCAAGTAGGGTATTAATCTCTACTATAAAATCATATCAAGGCAATTAAATTGCACAAACCAACCTTTCATAAAACTTGCATAAACCATCAACCTAATCTCATACTTGAGTAAACCAAATCAAACGGTGTTCAAACTTCGTAGGGATTGAAATTAGGGTTTAACACGTTCAAATATTCCCTAGAGTCGACTCCGTTGAGTCTTTGCTCTAAATTCCCAAATTTGGAGAAATTGAAGCTATATGCTTCATAACCCAACCTAGGTCATTTCTAGGTTCAACAAGGTATTAAATTCACCAAGGCAATGCAAAGTGATTCATGTTCATCATAGAGTTCATTTCATAAGATAGAACACATACAACATAACAACATATAATGTAGGCTCCATTTAGGGCATTCTCATATGAACAAACTTCCAACAACAAACATTATACATGTCTCTAACATGTTTAAAACTTTAAATAGGCAAGATGAAAGAATAATATAGGATCTCACAAGCAAGAATTCAACCTATACATGCTCCTAACAAGATCAAAATCTCAACATTCAAGAAGATAGCATAGGAGGCATACATGTGCCCTCATTGACCTCAACCACCATAGGCTTTGCTTCCTTAGGGTCAATGAGAACTTAAAAGAAGAAGATGAAGAAAGTAACTTACTTGATACACACCAAAGAGAGCAATGGAAGAAACTAATCGGATGGAAATGCTCCTCTTCTTGAGCTCTACACCTTTAATGAAGGGCTCTTGGGCAAAGGATGAATGGTTGATGAAGACCAAGGGATGAGAACTCAAGAAACCATGGAAGAGTTAGAGAGAAGATGGAAATTCGTTTTTGAAAAAGGCTCTCAGCAAATGAAGAAGAAAAGAGCTGATTTGTGGCTTATATTGGTCAAAAGGGTGAGTGGGACAAGTGTCAATCACTTGTGGTCCCTTTTCTAATCTGATTTGGGGGTTAATTGGTCACTAATGTGATCTTAATCTATCATTAAAAATTAGTTAGGGATGTTAGGACTTAAGTAGGAAGGGTTAGGGAGGTTTAGGATAGGTTTAGATATGGGTTTGAAGTGTACAAATCGTCCAATTTCGAATCAGAGAAAATCATCCCCAGCAAAGCAAAGTGAGGCGGGCGCCACCCTGTCATGCGCCGCCTCAACATCTGGGCCTCCTGCCCAAGTTCACCAATCACAATTACTCAAGATTTGAGGCGGCGCCACCGCACGCGCCTCCTCAACCCCTAAAACTTGATCTAAACTTGATCTAAATGGTCCCAAACTTTTGGGCAACCATTCTAAGGTCTAACCCTACTCAAAAAGAGTCGGAAACACACCCGAACAACCCCCGGAACAAGCTAGAACAAGGCGCGAACCACGCGACGAATGAACGACGGATTAAACCCAAATCAAACATCAATCAAACTAGGATATCTTGGGCATGAAAAAGGTTCGTTTCAACATGATTAAGACTCGAATAGAAAGCCAAGAACTCAACGAACACTTCGTACGTCGAAATAGAAGCAAATACGAGCAACGAGAGGAATCGCTAAGACCAAATTCAACGCGATTAAACCGGCGATTCAACAAACAAGTTTATATGATTCTAAACATGTTATGGACTTCTAAAATGATCTATGAATGATTCTAAAACATTTATATAACAAGTAAACATGCTCACAATCAACCAAGAAAATATAAGGACAAGCATAGAATGCACATGCAAGATTATGGGGCGTTACAACTATTTTCCAGGAACATCATGTCTATGGTATCAAGGATTTTATTGTAGCAGATAATTTAAAAAAGTTTAAAACAACCGTTTCGAAATATAAGATTATTTTTATGGGAAAAACAATGGTGACTGGAATATTTGACGAAAAATTCTCATGGAACATATACGAACTAAAGCTATTTGAATATTTTTCAAATCCCGAGGAAGTAGAAGAGTGCCAACTGATTGGTAGGTGCATTAATGTTTTTCTTCAAGAGTGGTTAAGTTAGCATACAAATTTTGTTCTCATTCATTTGGTTCTCTTTATGAATATGTAATAGGGAAGTTGATTGCTCGCAATTCTCCACAAACCAAGGAAATAGCTGGACGGCAAGCTAAGATGATGGATATAATTTTGGAAGACCATGAGTACATTCCATTAGTACATACTACATTTTCTTCATTAGTTTTTAAGCAACAGTCCATACTTTTCTATGTTTAGTATACTTGATAATTGTAGAGGGAAAACTTTACCATGTACATTATGGGGGGAATATGTCGACTACACTATGAACTACTTAGCTGCAACAATCAAAGAACCTGTCGTTGTCCTACTGCAGTTATGCCGTGTTCAAAAATTTAAGGTGGTCAAAGTTTCAAACACATTCTACGTGACCAAGGTGCTTATCAATGGTGACATCAAGGACATATCATATTTTTGTTCCATGTAAGAAAATACAGTTTAAATAATGTACTTACATAATAGGTAAGTAGTGAAACTATTTTATGAAATTAGTGTAGTAAAAATCAAATAATAAATCTGTATATTTTGCATCTTAGTTTGACATCTGATAAGAAAGAAAAAGCCGAAATAAACAATTTAGGAGAACTTGGACCGGCACCAGTACAGGTACCAGCCCCGGCATCTACAACACCAACAACAAAGTCTGGAACCAGTATAAAAGAATTTGAAAGATCACTTGAATTGATTAGAACAATTGAACAACTTAATGAAATCAATGAGGTAAATTTAATAATTGTATAAGAATGTTCAACTAAATTGTGTATATAATTTTAAATGTTAAGTAATTACAATGCTTTTAAATTTGAACTAGGCTGGCAACTTTTGGGTCATGGGCAGAATTGACTTCATATATTCTGGAAAGAATTGGTGTTACAATTCCTATCACAAATAAATATTAAATTTTTTATTCAAGTTGCAAGATAAGGTATGATATATGCATTTTAATCCATTTGATTTTGACCTATAACATTTTATTAAGTTTTCACTGGGTAAGACTTTACTTTAAAAGGTACAAAATTCACGTTCGGGTAGTTGACAATACTGGGAATGCATCTTTCCTAATTTGGGACAAGGAATCAAAGGACCTCATTGGTAAATCTGCAACATATTTGAAAAGTAATGCTCAAGAACAGGTGATGTTACAAAAAAAAGTATATCAAACATAACAATAGGAGTACTTTTATTATTACTTAATAAATGGTCAAATATTTATTACAATTTCACAAAAAAATGTTTATTTCAAGAAATTCCAAGAGAAATTGCAAATTTAATGGACAAGAATGTTCTTTTCAAAATTCAAATAAGACCATATCATTATGGGCCTATTCAAGAAGTGTATCAAGTTTTAAAAGTGGTCATGGACAATTCAATCATAGACAAATATTTTGGAGGGCATAAAAATATTCATGAGGCTGATTTATTTCCAAAATTGGATGAGGGAGATATCTGAGATATACACGAAGTATAATATATTAACTTTAAATGTAATTTTTTTTATTAGAACATTTTCTTAAAAAAATTATAGTTTATACAACCAAATTCATCGAAGGGTAATGCTGCAACACCTATAAAGAACACAAAGAAAACAACTGTTGCTATTGACATTAAAGATTCAAAATTGAAGAGGGCTCTGTTGGAAGAATTATGCTCAAGTACCAATGACAATGAGGAGAAGATGAAGGTTGAAGTGAAGATTGAGAAAGAATGAAGGTTGAAGTGAAAATGAAGGTTAACAAGACAATGCACAACAAAATATGTGGAGAGTGTTTTCTACAACACTTCCGAGGCTAAAAAAATCTTAATTATTGTTTTGAATGTTTTTGCATTTGAACCAACGTACGATCTTTTGTTGTCTAGACTAGACTATGGTAGTTTGTTTAGGTCTCTAGACTATGGTTATACAACGGTTGTTAGTGATAGTGCCCTTAAAGCAATTTTGATTTTTTTTATTATTTATAAAAGCGACATTTATTTATGAACATTTGTGCTTATTGTATGCATTTTATTAAACATCATAGAAAATCTCTAGTTTATTTTTGTAACCATAATCTTAGTATATGAGTGTTATATACAAGAGGATTAAGATTATGGATAATAAACTTAATATTAAGTCCGTGATGATATTAATTAAAGTATGAGATATTTAATTAAAACATCACTAATGTGTCTAATAAATTGATTGAAGTGTTTAATTATTTATTCAATTTATTTAAGCTTATAATTATAGGTTCATGGTCCCCGATTCGCCTTCCCTATTTAAATAGATTAGAATTAATATTTATGTTTCTAAAGGCTTATGGAAAATTGTTTTCTGGTTAATATATAAATATCAATTGATTCCGAGAATATCGGGTTACACACGTTTTCAATTGTATTGAAAATTAAATAAGTATGAGATATTTATGATATTTATATAATTACTAATTGATAATTATATTGGATAACTATTAAGAAATATAAAGCTATTTGGATAGTTGAGATTGAGATTGTTATTTGACAAGGCTACAAAAGAAACCCCCAAAAAAAAACCAAGAGGACTCTCGGTATAGTGGAAAATTGTTTTCCACTAAAACTAGAAAATTTATAAAGATAGCATGCATGGATCCGGTTGGTAAATAGTGGGCTACAAGTTATAGAAGTATAATACTTCTATTACTCTCTATAAGTAATAGAAGTAGGAGACTTCAATAAGGGATATAGATTTTATATATATATAAAGTTGATACCTCCGCCCTGGCTGATCTAATTATCTGATTTTTCCTGAGAAGCAACTTTGGTTGCTTTTTCGATTCTCTCTTTTCGAAGTGTTCGACAGTAAAGTTTTTGGGTTTTCTTTTATTTTATAGTCAAGTTCAATAATTAACTATATAAAAAGGAACATATTAATATTATTGGCGTCACGCCCCCAAATTTAGTACCGACACCGCGGTCCCACCATTTGGTCACGTCACCATCAATCATAACTTAATTCATAATTGTTTCAATCTCAAAATAATTAAATCTTAAGCATCTTTGACTAAAATCAAAATAAACCCAACATAATTAAATACAAAATCTATCAAATACTTAACATGAGTCTATAATTTATTTAAAATACTATCGAGTAATTCGATAGGAAAAGACTAAATCCAAAATTCTCAGAAGCCGTCATCTTGGTCTACCCGAACCGAAATCCTCTATTAATTCCTATTCATTACCTGAGAATAAGAGTATGAAGGGGTGAGCGAACAATCCTCAGTAAGTTTATATACAACCCCTTCGGTTACTAAGGAGGAGTTGACCAGAAATAAATCAGAGATGAATATTTTTAGAATAGTCAAAATTCATTATTTAAAAATCGATAAGCGGAAGCAGTTTTTCAATGTCAAACAGAGATCGGAATTTCAAAGAAAGATAAATACTCAACGATTGACTCGAGTAGCCCACTGCCATCAACCATCTCATACCAGTTGAAGACAACAAACTACTCACAGATATATACTCAGGATTCCAAGTGAAAGATAATAATACAACAAGTAAACTCGAGTAACCAATTGTCATCAACCGTCCCATACCAGCTGATGACAACAGATTACTCACAGAATTCCATGATCACATAAGCAATTCATAAATCATGGTTCACAGATAAAAATTAACAGATCATAATTCATAGATCATAATTCGAAGATCATATGTATATCCGGATAACCACGCCACGGGCCAAGTGGCGTTCACAAGGATCATAATTTATAGTTTCATAATTCATAGTGTCACAAACTCAACTTAGTGATCATGGTAGAATTTCAAGTAATCAATATTTTTATAAAATCAGGCATTGCCAAAAATCATACATTTCATATAAAATGTATCTCACGTGAAATTCAATAATTATGTGAGAATAAACAGATAATCAAATCATGAGTTCGAAAGAAGTGTAAGCGACGGAGTTCAAATTCAATTACCGACTTAAAGTCGGCGTACGTTTCAAGAAACATCGATGTCAAAGGAGTAATGGAAACCTAACGAACGATACATAAAAGATCGGAGACCTAAAAGAGGTATAATCCCTTACCTCGAAATTCTTAGCGTAGACGATTCCGCAACACAATTGATCGTCCTAAGCATGCTTGTCCAATTCTAAGTTCAAAATATACAATAATCACTAAACCACAAATATACCAACCAAACCTATTAATTTCTATAATACTAATTAAAGTAATAGTTTACTAAATAATTTATCGTTATTATTATTATTATTATTATTATTATTATTATTTAATTCAAACCGCACACACGACACACACACACACAGCACACACACATGCATTGTACTCTTAATTGGTTACAATTTAAATCTCTGATTGGTCAGCCAATAGGGTTGATTGATAAGATAATTGTTATTCACATGCAGGTTATGCCAATTAACATTTATGAACACTAGAAAGACTATTCACTTGTTTATATATATATATATATATATATACTACAATACATATAATCATAGCTTCATGTACACACACTGCCAACACGCCAGAACACACACACACTACACCTTATAAAAACACACACACACACTGTTGCTACTATGTGTTTATATATTGATATATATTATATTATATATATATTATGTCTATGCATTCATGTACTACGCCAGTCAACCAAATTGAGAAGGAAAGAAAAAAAATCTATACCTCTTGTATTGCTACTGTCGGCGGCTCTCTCTCTCTCTCTGCCGTTTTTTTTTTTGTACACTTCTCTTTTCCTCCCCTCTCAACCCTATTTATATAAAACCCTATTAGGTTTTCTAACCCTAAAGTTAAATGGACCCATTTTAATTAGGTAATATTATTAGGAAATTGTAATTAAATCTAGTCACAAGTGGGTCAAGCCCAACCCAAATTAATTAGTTACTAAATAGGTTCAAAGCATTAACTTAACACAAATAATTATAACATTAATTATATAGATTCAAAATGATTAAAATATTAATTAACGAAAATTAATAATTTGGTTAAAATTATCGGGGTATTACATTTGGAGTGCCCACACACTACTGTTAATCAGAAAGAACGAATCGAAAGATCGTGGTGTCTACGAGCTATCAAGATTCGAAAGTTACGATCGAAGTTAAAAGAAATCGTCGTAAGAGGTATTTTTTTTCTTTTTCCTTCCTTTAGTTAAATAAATTTAATACACATAATTTTGATGTTCTTATATCGTTTTATAGATTTTTGAAATCCATCGCTTCCGCTTCCGTTCGATTTGATCGAAAAGACGGATCTTATTTGACCCGTATTCGATACGAGACTCGAATAATTTCCAACAACTGGTATCAGAGCCATTTAGTTTTTGATATAAGAACTGAATTTTATGTTATTAAATTTATTTAGGAGTGGGTTTAAGATTTGATCTTGCATGTT
>JABEVN020004305.1:0-14467 GCA_013146195.2 Codonopsis lanceolata | reverse complement strand
TGCCTTAACAGAATATGATGAGTTGCACGGGCTGCTTCTGCTATGACAAAGGTCTCTGATGAGGAAAATGTGTTCGTAATTTAGCCTGGCTCAAAAAGTTGAGGAATAATCTTCAGGTTGAGAAACAAGAGGTTCTTGATCGGATTTTCGAAAGCAGGTTGAAGTCTTCTCGGTGACCCGCTTGTCAAGAAGTGATGGTCGAATGTTTGATTGAGCGGTGAGATTAGGTATACTAGAGGTTGATGGTTGATGTACCTGTCTCAACATTAAAAATTCATCAAGAACATTTGAGCCACATGTGGCTCTAATAAATCAAATTCATCAAATGAAACATGAACGATTCAACTATTTTAATGAACGTTGTTGAAAACTCCCCGTAAGCTTGGAGTGTAAGGCATAACCCAAAAAATACATCTCATCGGGCTTTATGATCAAATTTCGCTTAATCAATCATTGCCATCAGACTCACATGAAAGCATTTACATTAAGATTTTAAAAAATCCAATGTTTGGGGTTTTACCTCTCCAAAGTTCTTCATAGGGTGTTTTACCGTGAAATTTGTTGATCAATGACTGCTTCCGAGTGAAACAGCCGTATTGACTCTCGGCTTACCCAAGTGTTGGGCAACTTTGGTCAAAGAAGCATAGTTTTAGCGCTCAATAAGTGTTCTCGTTTCTTCCTTTCAAAGAACGCCTCGCTTTGTCGTGGTGTTCTTACAAATAGAGAAGTGCCCAATACCTGATCATCACATTTTTGCTATTCCATTATTAGTGAACTCGCCAATGTCTCGAGCGAACATCACTTATTTCATCGAGGAGTTTTTGCGTTTGCAATCTTACGAATAAAGGCGTAAGAAGATCGTATGTGTGATCTTTAGAACATCATCTCTGTCCAAGTGTATCTTGTAAAATCATCTACTACTACTAGTGTATCTGAAACCACCATAGCTAATAGTAGTGGTCCGAAGAGATCCATGTGTAGCGGTTGTAGAGGTCTTGTTGTTGAGAGTCTGGTTTTGCTTTTGAATGGCGTTTTTGAGAGCTTTCCAGTTGACACGCTTTATGAGCGATCATGGTCCTTGAGACCTTAGGCAATCCTTTGACTAGACCTTCTTTAGATAGCTTGGCTAGATATGTGAAGTTCAATGTTGAATCTTTTATGCCACAACCGGCTTTTGTCTTGAGCGAGTTGCCACAAGACATAGATTAGTAGCTTCTGGTAGGCATTCAAATCTATTACATAGACATTCCCTTGTCTATGACCAGGTGACCACAGTTGAGCAAGAGAGTGGATCCTTGATATCACATCATTTTGAGGAGAATTGACATATAAGCCCTTTGTCACAGGGTGAGAAATACTCGAGGAGATTATGTTTCAAGCCTTACTAGAGACTTTTCCAATGGAGAGATTTCCTCGAATGATGGATCCAGCCAATTGTTCTTCCTTTAGCATTGTCTCCGAAGATGGAGGGCCTACGCTCTCGAAAATGTTAGAAGACATGATTCTCTGTGTCATGTGCCTTGAGCTTGGCCGTCCGCTATCTAGATACCACACATCTTTCTTTTTAAATTTGGAATTAGCCATGAAGCACGAGATATAGAGGTAAGAAAATCATGGTCCCCTTTTATTTTCTTTATGGGTCCAAATGGTTAGCGAAGTTTTTGGAACCCATACTTGCACGATTTTTGAATAGGGGATCCATCAGGCTTCATGATGGATTTCAGCAGACATTCATGGACCAAGTGGCCAAGACACTTACAAAACCTGCAGTGATGAAAATTACAGAAGTCTACATGATTATGCTGGATGTTTGAAGGTTTTTGAACACTTTTCTTACGGCGAGCTTTTGGGTTAGCAGTCTTGTTAACAGTAGGCTTAGAGGCATCTCGTATGAGGTTTCTTGAGTGCGTCTGGCCAGATAAGCTTTGCTTTAGCAAAAGAATGTTTCTTGGTAGTAGACTTTGATGCCTCATGCATTTTTCCTTTAAGCTTGGTGTCAACATTCTGGCGTAGCAATGGCACCATCGTAGTACTATTGATGAATCGATAGGTTTGAGAGCGAGACTTTTCATAGGCCCTGACGAACAGCGACCTTTGCTTTCATAGAAGTGTTGGTGGAGGGCGCTAATTGTGTCTGTACTTCCTTTTAAGATTTTTCTCCGGCCGGCGGATGATTGCTTAGCCTTCAAAGCTTCACTGTTTTTGATAATTTGAACCTTGGGGTATTTATAAGGAGTAGCAGAATAACCAATTCCTTCTTTACCCTTGTTAGGTTTCTGATATTGTGCAGGAATATTGCTATTCACTGTAAAATGTTCATTCTCTTGTTCAGAGGTTGCGCTAGAGTTTACATTAGAGAATCCTAGCCCAGATTTATCTGTTAAGGGCTTCTGATCTCCAAGAATTTGATCAAAGACTGCCGTTGAGTTATTCCATGAGTCAATGGTTTTTTGCAACTCTTCTTTCTCAGCAGATAACTCTTTGGCATGATCAATAAGGCAAGCAACCTTTTCATTGAGAAACTTGTTCTCTTCTTTTAACTTGATACTTTCTGCTTTGGATTCCATGGAGAGTTTTAACTCGGTTTCCGGATAGATTTCGCGTTCGACTTCTCATGACTTTTAGCTAATTTAACATATGCCTTTCTGAATTCATTGAATTCCTCTAGCATGTCTTGAGCATCCTTGAGGATTTCTTCTTTTGAAGGCTCTTCAGAAGCTTGTTCAATGTTAGCTTGAAAAGGAGAATATTTAACATCACTGTCTGAGTCATAGGTGGGAGGTGACTCAAGAGCAACAAGACAAATGTGTGCTTGCTCAGGTGAGTCATCACCATCATCCTCGTCAGAATCAGTTTCAAACCAAGTGGCTACATGATTTTCTTCTAAGTCCTCAGCCAGAAGACCTCTATGTTTAGAAAATGATTTAGAAGGTCTCCTTTTATAGGCTTCATATTTAGGCTTAGGACATTTAGAAGCAAAGTGACCGGGGTTTCTGCAATTGTAGCAAACTAACTCATTATTGTGAGTTTTCAGGCCTTTTCGAAAGTCTGCTGGTTTGCTTCTTTCTTTTTGTTAAATTTTGAGAACTTTTGAAACTTCTTAACAAACATTGCAAATTGCTCGTCAGAGAGAATTTCATTCTCGTTTGAAGAAGAAGTAGATGGTTTACTTTCTTGATCAGGAGTTTCCTGAGATATAGCAGAAAAAGAAGGAAGTTTAAAATGTTTGTCCTGTTCTTGAGCTTGAAGTAATTCTTGCTCATAGACTGTTAAACTCGCATACAAACTTCTGAGATGCATGGAGTTTAAGTCTTTGGACTCTTTTATTGCAGTGGTTTTAACATGCCACAAACTTCCTAAAGAAGCTAAAAATCTCATATTTACTTCTTTAACACTATATTCTTTTCCTAAAGAGTAACAACTATTTACTACCTCACAAAATCTGTCGTAGGCTTGCCGTAGAGTCTCCTTAGGATCTTTTCTGAATGAGTCGAACTGTTGAATATAGTTGTATTTTCTGTTGTCCCTTGTGGGTAGATCTCCTTCAAGATATTCCACCAAGGCTTCCCACATTTCCTTGGCAGTTTTGCATCTTATGATTTGTTGGTATGTGCTTGTGTCGGCAAGCCGATATAATGTGAATAGCCTTATCAAGCCGAAGTTCAACAAGCCTCCTTTCCTCATCTGTCCATTCGTTCATAGATTTAGGTATTTCTGGAGGACCACTGGCTACTTCAACAAGTAGGTTGGGCTTCATTGGAATATATGGACTTGTTAGAACACATTGCCACAACCGATTGTCAATAGAATTCATATATCTCATAACCTTGTCTTTCCATACTGAAATGGCCTTCGGCGTCCAATATTGGAACGTGGTCGGTGTTTGAAGTAGGCAGCATATAGTGAGCCATAGGATCTATTCTCAAGAGATTAATCTTGGAAAAATGATTTTTCAAAGAATTAAGCTCTGATACCAATTGTTGGTCCCAAAATAGGCTCAATCTAGGCTAGAAGGGGGGGGGGTTGAATAGCCTAGTTATGTTTTTATAAAACTTTTCTTTTAAGAACACTTCTTAAGGATTAATGAAAGGTTTGAAAAGAAGTGCTTAGGCAGCGGAAACAAATCAGGTTCTTAAATTTTCAAGAGTGCTGTTAAGGCAGCACAGAATCTGGAACAGTTAAACACAAGCAGTTACAGTGAAAGATAAGAAGAGTTTGAACAGCACACATGAATTTGAAGTGGTTCGTACTGTGAATAGTACTACATCCACTACCAAAGTGGTTAGCTTTGGATTTTAAAAGTGCACTTGTTTATCCACTAGGTTTATGGTTTAGATCTCTAATGGATCGTGTACAAAATTAGTTTTTAACCAAGTGTATAAAGGTGAGAGAGACAATCAATGAATAATTGTTCTCCACACGTGCAGAATTAAAGAACAGTTTTAAAAACAAACAGAATGAAGCTGAGAGAGAATTTAAGATGGCAGATCTGCAGCTTCAGAAAGTTTGGTGAAGTGTTAGCCCTTGTCCTTTGATCTCTTGAATGCTTGAGTGATGAAGATGAAGCTTGAGAGTTTAATGCGCAAGAGTTATTTTTTTTTTGTTCAGATCTTCAAAACTTGAATATATACCAGGAAGAGACCTTTTGACCGTTGGTTTAAAATCAGAGATAATTCAGTCCAACGTTCCTTTGCATTGAATGCAATTCGGCGCTTTGGAGAAAGAAACAGCCACAGTCATCAGAGATGCAGTGTGCAGAGAAGACATTACTAAACAGAGTAATGTTTCAGAATGCGAGCTTTGCGGCTTGGAAAGTCTTCTTAGCCAAAAAGCGGGTAATGTCTTGATCTTGATTTTCAGATACTGATCGACAGCTTGTCATCATGCGAGAGTTGACTTCTAAAAAAAAATAATCTGGTGAAGACATGATGACTAGATATTTTCGAAAACATCTAAATAGGTGTACACGTGTCATTGCTTCATGATTTTGGCCAATTTTGATTTTCCGGTATTTGAGCAGACTTCAAAGTCTGCTGGTCCTTCAAGGGCTGCTGTAGAAGCTTGCAGTAATGCGCCTAAGAACTAACACTTAGAAACTATTCTAAACAAGGTGATTCTAAGACAGTTGCCACACTAAAGACGCTGCACCTTTTAGCCTCTTGTCAAAAGAATCAGAAGATGACTCAACCAAATCTAATCATAGGAATCAATAGATACATATAATAAATTTAAAAGAAGTTGATGCATTGCATTGTTATTAGATGGCAAAAATCTAGCTTGGGCTGTCCGTGTGATGAGTAGAATATCTGGGCTTGATCTGCTTCTTTAATGTCTAAGAACATAAAATCACCTTAGTGGGAGTGCAAGGCTTGGCCTCGCGAAACCACTCCGATATGAGAGTAAGTATCGTGTGAGTGTGAGGTTCCCGGTGTGCTCCGCGCCCGCGTGCCTGGATGGTGCGCGTGCGGATGCGGGACACCAACGCTCTCGTTCCACCCTCCCTTGTTTAGGGGAAGGACGAAATCCAAAGTGCGAGAGGAGGTCTTCTATATTAGCACGTTGGAATGTGCCTCGGTTGCCACGAGTGGATTTTGTATCCAATATGGAACTAATGGTTTCCCCATATCAAGTTATCCTTTATTTCGTGGATACCGGGATATGGGAATGCATTACCCTTCCATTCCCATCTCTCCTGTTTTCTTTAGGGAAAAGCGGAGAAGTGCAAGAAAGGATATTGCGCGCCCCACTATTGATTTATTGAAAATAGCCTTATGGCCCATTAGGATCACTATGGGAGCTATGAGTTTCCGCGTCAAGTTATCCCTTGTTTAGGGGATACCATGTGACGACGACAGGCCAGGATCTCAATACGAGATCCCAAGGTCGTGCCATCGGGAGACAAACCAAAGAGGCAGACAAGCACACGCTAAGCATAATGGTGCGAGTCAAAACACGAGCCAACAAGCTCAAAACAGGAAGGTAAAGCCATAACGGCAATACGAGGAAAATCAAAACCTAAAACCTGCGGAAGCAAAACCATAATGGGACCAGAGCTATCAAGCTCCGAATGAAAACCACCAAAGAGATAGTAAATCTCGGCCCAAAAATTCGGCGCGTGGCGCAACATTAGACACGCACAACAAACCATCGACAACCAAGGCCGGCAGGCAGAATCCCAACGATAAACAACACTCAACGGCTATTACATGCGGGAGGAACAATTCACTATAACCATCTAATCAATGCTAAACCACCAACCAAATCTCTCGACTAAAAGCGTCGGAGGTGGGAACAACAATAAACCACAACTACAATAAGCGAGCCATACATGCTCGAAACAACAAAGGAAATAAATACTAAGGGTACAAATGCTCGGCAATACATACCAGGCTCCCAAATACACAACCATAATATAACACTATGATCTACCCAAGTAAAGTCTACATAACTTTACAATCGAGCCTCACAAAAATACAACATAATAATAAATAACTCCAAGCTTTTGACTTGGAAGACCACTGCTAAAAGTCGTTATCCGGCCATTGGCTTGTACTAACGGGATCACTTTGCACACACTAGGGAAAACAATCACACGGGTGAGTCATAATGACCCGATAAGTTTCTAAATGCAACATGTAGCATATTATGACATGGCATGGCATAAATGCATAAACATATAAAATCATGGTATCATGCTAGTATACCATCATGAAACATGTACTTAATTTTTAAGCACATAAACTCACATAAACCAAGTAGCATTTTATCTTTCATATAAATGCTCATAAATAAATCATGTAATAACGAACGTGATCGAACCGTTACTATCAAATCCGGGTTCAAAACCCAACCAACTTACCATGAGATCAAATCTCAAACCAAGATCCGGGCTCAATTCCCAATCGATCATACCAGGGTTCCGTCCCCAAATAATCACAACTCATCGATTTCCTTTAATGAGTACTCGTTACATTCATCCGAGTCTCGGATGAGAAATGAGGCTTCGATGTCTAGCTAGATGGCATAACTTCGAGATCACATCCCACTATTGGCCAAATAGTGAGGAGAAAGGAACCAATGCAACGATTCATAGCGATTGTTTCCAAAGACTATGAATCGTCCCATTCTTGACACAACAACCAAACCCGCCCAATTTGGACTTTAAACCAAACCATCAAGTAAATATTTACTTGCATAAACCAATGAGACCAAATTCATAATTATCGGACTCATTAAACCATGTAGGACATAATGCTCTACAACAACCTCATAAACCATGCACATAATTGCATATAACCACGTAGGACATAATGCTCTCTACGAAACTCATAAACCATGCATATATTTGCATATAAACAAGTAGAGACATCTTGCTCCATGAAATTCCATAACTCATGCACATATTTGCATATAATCAAGTAGGACATAATGCTCTACCAAGTATCAAGAACAATGCATATATTTGCATATAACCAATGTGTTTAACTAACTTACAAGTTTAGTTCAAAACTACGTATTGAGGTACTTATTAGTCCTCAAGTCATCAACCTTGATCAAGTATAGCTTATCGGCTTAATAAAATATAATATGAGGTCTTCCCAAATCCTCAACTCAAATCAAACCAAAGACTACCACGCTAGTCTCAAAATATCCACAATTCAAGACTTATTATTTTAGTCTCTATTTTAAGTACAGGACTCAATCATAGTCCTAATCGTCATACATGATCAATAACACCAACCTCATACTCAAAACATCATGACTACAGTAGTCACTTCTCACAAGTGCTTTTATAAGCACGCAACCAAAATCCTTAAGAAGAGAATTCTTTCTTAATCTTCTCTTAAATATTCTTGTGACCTTATATGGGTCTCCATTATCCCATGCTCTAACAAAGCATGCTTAAAATATATTTCTAGTTCATCTCCATAACATAAGTGTCGCCATAGGACACAACCAAAAACCCGTGTGCACAAACATAACCCAAACAAACCCAAACATTGTAGGGTTTCAACCCAGCTCTTTATCATTTTATTGGCCTTATAACGACTCCGTTGAGTCTTACTAACACATTTCATTATTTATGTGTTTTACAAATTCACCCCGTAATAATTCCTTAAAGTTTGTAACCAAATCCCAATAGTCATTCGGGCTTAATTCCCAAGACTAAAAATCCACAAAACACATCACAATCACCAACCATTTAAAATTTGGAAGTTATATGCTTCACTTCACTAATCAAAGCGAAATCAAAGCGTCGTAGGATTTCAACTCAAGTTCATTTGCTTAATTGAACTTATAATGACTCAGTTGAGTCCAATCTACCCTTTCTAAAATTTTAGGGCATAGAAAGCCATGAGTCTCAATATCTTCTATGTTCGCTAACCATCATCAATAGGCATCTCCCCATGTTCATTAAACTCACATAAACCCAACAAACATTTATCAATGCAACTTAGAACAAATTGGCCATCTTGTGCATAAATTCATTCAAGTCACCTTACCAATCATAATTTCCAATTCATGATTAAATTATACAACATGGTTTAATATACTCTAATAAGCATATAAAACATAGTAATCAAGCTCACATCAATAATTTTGCAAGCTAAACCAAATTTGGGCAAAACACCCTCCAAGTATCTCTACCAAATCAACCTCAATACTCATAGATAATCAACATAACCAAGTTCAATAGACCATTAAACACTTGAATTTCATATAAATCAAGGTCTCACATAGGTCCAACCAAGCTCTATCATCAATTAGAAACCTAGGGTTCATGGCATCTTCTACAAACCCTAACAATGGCTTCCATTGACCTCACATAGCACAAATGATTGTTTCCCTAGGGTCAATGGAGCCCAAAAGAAGAGAAAGAGGGTAGAAACTTACCTTGATTGAGCCCTACAAGTCACAATCGAAATTCCAATTGGTGGGTGTTGTTCTCCTTGACCTTCTCTTCAAATCCATGGTGTAGATTGAGAAATGGAGCTCTCAAGCTATGGTATCCATGGATGGACCTTCAAGAACCCTAGAAAACCCTTCTCTAAGCCCCCAGAGAGTCTCCCACGTTTTTAGAAGTTGTAGGCGAGAAAATGGGAGGTTTAATGAAGTGTTGGTGGTTTATATATGATAGAAGGTAAAGTGAGATTAGTTTAGGTGGGTGGGGTTGTTTCTCTCCAATTAGCCACACTAATCCCCATCTAAAACACCAATAGATGGTTAGGACATGTCTTAGGTTAGTTAGGAGGGTTTAGGATTAGTTTAGGATGGGTTTGGGTGGGTATAAGTTAGACAACATTTCAATTTTCCACAAAAACCCCGTAAGGGCTGCCGGGGACCCTTGCGGTCGCATCATGCAAGTATGATGCGGCGCATGTTCACCACAAAAACCCTTTGTTGATTCCTTGCTCGGTTTCGGTCGCGCTCATGCATCCTCGAGCCTTAAAGCTTCAAAATGGCTCACATTGAACCCTTAAAGTCCTCAAACATTAAACTAATCCATCCAAGTCTCAAACAAATTTTAAAGTAGGTCTAGACTCCCAAAAACAACACCCGAAACAACTTGGGGCAAAACCAGGGCGCAAGACGTAACAACTTACTATCGAAGCGTCGAATGAAACAAACCAGACGGGTAATAACCCATGATTATAAACACCTATTAGGGCTACAAAATAGGCCTGAATGCCTCTCGAGATGATGAACAGACAGATAGGGAAATAGGCTCCCGAGGCGAGGCGTTCGCCGGCTCAATCTCAAACTAGCGATAAGGAGAATTGCTATTCTCGAGGCGTCAAAACTTCACGAGACTTATGGAATACATCCAATTAGAAGTCTAACACATCTAAACATGTTATTTAATCATCACGTAAAGATCTAGGACCAAATCGAGGTCAGAAACACAAAACCCGAATAAACTCTCAATCGCGTTGCATTTCGACTATCTTCGGGTTACGACTTGTGACTTTAGCAAGTCAACAACTAAATGGCATCTCTTAAAAGTATTTTTGATCTTAATATGGTCTCTCATACATATCTAGACTCTCTCACAACCAAGCGAGCAATCATCCAAAGAAGAAATCACGAGCATTGCCGCATAATTCAAGCTAGCAGGAATCGGGATCTTACATACCATGATATGGGAATGCATCACCCCTTCATTCATGTATCTCCCTTTTTTAGGGGAGAACATGAAAGTGCAAAGAGGGAATGTTGCGAGGCCCCACTGGATCTGAAAGTTTTAGAGTCGCCATCTTTATTTTAAGGAAAAAATAAAGCAAAACCGAGAAAAAAGAAAACGAGAGATTTTTAAAAGCGGGTTCGGAGGCTAAATTCACGAGTTGGGAAGGTGCTAGGCACCAACTCGCATTTTCGGTCTCAAAACGTTTTTGGCTGAAGTATGCTTATTGTTATATTTATCTAGCAAATAAATAAGATATTATAATGATAGGGAAATTTAAACAAATACATTCGTGGCTACATTATTTACGGACTCGCAGCCGCCTCCTTCCAATAATTACAAACATATTTAAGAATATTTGGTCGTTATAACGACTCTTTTTATAATGTTTCCTAATCTAATCCGGGCGGCACTACGACTTATATTGGCTACATTGCTTGTGGGATTTAATTTGAAAAATAAATAAAAAATAAAAGCGAGAAAATACAAATAAAATAAAATAAAGCTCTTAAAAGGTATTACCTTTTTAGGCGTGTGCTACGTCGCCTTGAGGGGAGAGGAGTCTTTTTGTTTGAAGGCGGGATGGCTTGATTTTTGAAGTTTGGGCTTATCAGCTTCGGGCGAGTGACAACTTTATTTGGGTAGGTTTTGGCCTTTCTAGTTGGGCGGAACCTAGACTTAGTTTTTGACTTTTTAGCTCGTTACTCGGGCGGAGTAGCGGCTTATTTTGGGATTTTTTGAATTTGGGGAAGTGAGGGTGGATACCTAACAACTAGGCTAGGGATCACTTATAACCTATGGGTTTTTGATTTGGCGAGTTTGGGCGGGATTTGGAGACTATAGGGGCTTCCACTCACCTATCTCGCACCTCGTACTATTGATATCGAAGAGAGCGGCGAGCAGAGCTTATTTGCGATCTAAAATGCGGAGGAATTGTTTCACGAAAATGAGGCGGGACCCTCATTTATAGTAGAGGATGAGGGCAGCGTGGGAATTCCTTCATTTGTTTCCGATGCATTGGTGAGTTGTACTCACATTGCTTTAAAACTTGCACAATCCGGATGCGAGAGGCCATACGGTGAAGATGATGGTGCGGCCAAAGGGCACCCAGTGCGGCACCATCATGCTTTGGAAGTTTGATATTTTTGCATTTTACCCCCTCCGGTTCAGCATTTCGGCGCATTAACCTTTTCTTTCGCATTTTTGACTCTATGACTTGACATTTGTTAAGTTTTACGATTCTTGATATTTTATGTCGATCACATACCGAGGGGAGTGCATTGGGGGTGTCTACGAGAGCCTCCCCTCAGCGATGGAGTCTACGGGTAACCTTAAGGCTTCGAGTAGGCGAACATCGATGATAAATAGACTTCTCCAATTTCGTTCATTTAAACATTGAGAATGCAATTGGTACTTGGATTATAATACCGCACGATGAACATGCTATCCAAACTCTATAACCTAGACATTTTAATTCGGTTATAAAAAGTTATCGCGCGAGTTTTAAGCGAGTGTGAATTTAATGTGCTACGATGGTCGGACCTACTAATGTAGAAACTACATCCCCCATTAAAGAAATCGAGACCAAGCGTAGTTGGGCCAAAACCAAACTACAACTAAAGTGAGGATGTCATGTTCTTCCCCGGTCGAGGCGATCGAACACTGACGGAGAAAGATTTTGTGTTCGCTTCGAAAACTGCGTATTCTTCGATCGAAAGCCGTTGTCAAATACGGTATGAAGATTTGAATGTTTTTACGTCACCACATTTCAACGGTCAATACCTTGTCGTTGAAGCGTGTTAAGAAAGAATTTTCTAAGTTGTGCACAGGGCCTTGATCATTGTCTTGTTTCGGACATAACCGAAAACTTTTAGATATCGAGCGCCTTCTCGACCAATAAAGATCGGTAAACACGGCAAATTGATTATTCTTCAAGTATTTTCGAAAATTGTGAAGTGGAAAACATTCTTTTTCCTTCCTTTTCTTCTTCGCTCTCCCTATTTTTTTTTTAAATATTCCTCTTTTTTTGTGTTTTTGAAATATTTTTTTTGTGTTTTTTGAAATATTCCACTTTTTTTTGTTTTTTGAAATATTCTTTTTTTTTTTGTGTTTTTGAAATATTCCTCTTTTTTTGTTTTTTTTTTGTTTTTTTTAAATCAAAACTCAATTTGAAAAAGAGTTTTCTTTTATTTGAAAAAAGAACAAATTTTCCTAAAAAGGAAATTATTCTAAAGTCGAGGTAAGAATCACGTGCACGACTTGCCACCTTTCTTGCGAGGTGGGCTATCGAGTTCGGTTGATTCGACATTTGCCACTCTTTGGGGGAATTTATTCTTTTTTTTTTATTGTGATGGTCGGACCTATAAAGATAGGCTCCCTACGTATCCTTTTTCAAGGAATCAGACCAAATGTAGTTCGGCCTGATGCTGGGGATTTTATTCTTGCTCACTCTTCTTTTCTTTTCTTTTCTTTACTTTTCTCTTTTTTTTTCATCATTTTTTTTTCATCATTTTCTTTCATCATCTTTTTTTTTCATCATTTTTTTTTTGATCTGCTGGGGATGTCATTTCCTTTGTCCCTTGGTGAATGGTCGCAAATTTTGGTTAACAAGACTAACTTTGTTAACTTTCCGATAGGCTCAGGGACCATTGTGAGAACTTTGAAACTCAAGGACCAAAGTGCTGCAGCTTCAGACTTTGGAGGGGGAAAAGGGAAAATTCCCTTTTTCCTCCTAATATGGGCGAGTTTGAGAGAAAGGGCTCTTGCTCCTCTTTCTCTTTTCTTCATCTTTCATTTCTATTTGCTTGTTGCCATAGCCTTGTCTTTCTTTCTTTTTTTTCTCCATTTTTGCTCCTTTTCTCGATTTTCTTCCGCCAATTTCGTGTTTTACTTAGAGATGGCATCTTCTTCGCGATCCGAAGGGAAGCAGATGCGCCCGAGAATCTCGGTGGGAGGAGGAGGAGAGAACCTCTAACTTGATTCGGAATAGGCTCAATTATACGTACTCTAAGGATGGCGGGGCAACCTTCGCGAGATCGGGACACCACGTGTCTAATCTTCCTTAACCAGCTAAGATTTCTCTTTTCTAGCAATTTTCACGGCTATTTTCGGATCTTTAAATTCACACTCTTTGGGACTTTTGGAGCACTCTTGACTTTATTAGTAATGCATATGCATGTCCTATTTATGCCTAAATGATGTAATTGAGTGATAATGCATGCAATTTCTATGATTTATTTTTGCGATGCATGATTTGAACTAGTGGTCACTATTTGACCCACTATGCATGATTTATATTCTAATGCAAATGAGGCTATATGATGCATGTTTACGTAAATCATTTTTTGCATGCAATAGAATCGTGACGGAATATTCGGAGTATAAATTTAATTTTTTCGGCATATTTTCGGATAAAAATAGGACAAAAGCAGGATATTTTTCATGCCCTTAGATTTATTTTTCAAGCATGCACTTTTACGGGGTATAGTAAATACTACAAAGATATTTATTTTGATGATTGGTGGTACTTTATCTTCTTTTTGGCGGGCCCCTATGGCAGTTTATTGGACAAATGAAATGCACATAATGAATGCATGAATTATTCTACTTGATGCAGATGAAATGCAGAATACTTTGTTAGATGATGCATGAATTTTTCACATTATATACATGGCAAATAGGTTCTAAATATGTATTTTATGATATTTAAGATGCAAAATAAATTATTATATAAAATAAATTACATATAAAAATTGTTTTTTTTTGTTGTTGCTTTGTTTTGTTTTGTTTTGTTTTGTTTTTTTTTTGTGTGTAAAAGAATGATGTTTATTTACATGTAAATTTATGCACATGTATGAAAATGGTATGTAACAATTTAAAGAATTATTTATTTTTTTTCTTTCTTTTGATATGAACAAGAGATTTTTATTTATTTATATATTTTTTTGTTTGCTAAAAGAATTTTAAAAAAAATCATGAAGTATAAAACATGTGATATGTTCATTATTTACTTAAAGGTGTATAGAAGGAAATAAGGGTAGAGATCTTACCTCATTTTTCTTCTTCGAGTTCGCGAAGTTTGAGAGATGCGGGTATCATATAATGATGTGGGCGTAATTTTTGATATCTTTGCACTGTCGTTGGTGGAGGCTCGGGTTTGGCGAAGCACCTTCTTTTCCTTCACCCATTTTACGGCTTTCTTCCTATCTCGGCGTGCTCGGGGACTTACGGTGGGACACCACCATACTTTCCATTCGGTGGGGCGACCATGACCCCTTGTGATTT
>JABEVN020004304.1:0-14492 GCA_013146195.2 Codonopsis lanceolata | reverse complement strand
TTAAGAAATTCAAATCTATCAGTTTTTAGAGCTTTTGTAAATATGTCAGCTAATTGAAATTCAGTAGGGACACAATCTAGCTGAACATTACCTTTTTCAACATGATCTTTTAGGAAGTGATATCTTATATCTATATGCTTGGTTTTAGAATGCATAACAGGATTTTTTGAAACATAAATAGCATAAGTATTATCACAATAAATAGGACATGTTCCCATTTCCATTTCATAGTCCAATAGTTGTTGCTTCATCCAAAGAATTTATGAACGAAGCTGCTAGCATGATATTATTCACGTTGTTGGGGTGGAGGCCGATGCGCTTTTTGCATGCCTAAGATATCAGTCTGTTACCAAGAAACTGAGAAGTTCTACTGGTGCTTTTTCTGTTTACTCTACAAACTGCAAGGTCAGCATCTAAATATCCAATTAAGATAAATGAAGAATCTCTCGGATACCAACTGTCAAATTTCTCAGTATCAAACAAGTATCTGATAATTATTTTTGCAGCAATCATGTGAGATTCCTTTGGATTAGCTTGAAAATAAGCACATATACACACAGCAAACATAATGTCTGGTCTACTAGCAGTTAAATATAAGAGAGATCCAACTATACCTCTATACTCAGTTCTATTAACGGTTTACCTTTTTCATTAGTGACCAAATGACATTCAACTCCCATTGGAGTGCTTGCTGCATTTGCTTCTTGAAGATTATATTTCTTGATCAGTTCTTTTGTGTATTTTGACTGATGGATTAAAAATTCCTTCTTCAGTTTGCCTGATTTGCAAACCTAGAAAGTGTGTGATTTCTCCCATCATGCTCATCTCAAATTTCCCTTCATAATATTCTCAAATCTTTTACACAAGACATCATTAGTAGAACCAAAAATAATATCATCAACATAAATTTGAACTAGTAAGATATTACCTTTGTGCTTAAGAGAGAAGAGAGTAGTATCAATTTTACCTCTTTGAAACCCTTTTTCCACAAAGAATTTTGATAGAGTTTCATACCATGCTCTTAGGACTTGTTTGAGACCATAAAGAGCCTTTCTTAAATTGTACACATGGTCCTTCTTTTTGATATCAAGAAATCCATGAGGTTATTCAACAAATACTTGTTCTTGTAGATCACCATTTAGGAATGCACTCTTTACATCCATTTGATAGACCTTAAAATCCTTGAAAGTTGCATAGGCAAGAAATAATCTAATAGCTTCCAGTCTGGCAACAAGAGCAAATGTTTGATCATAGTCAATGCCTTCCTCCTGTCTATAGCCTTGGGATACCAACCTTGCTTTGTTCCTAGTGACATTTCCATTTTCATCCAACTTGTTCCTAAACTCTCATTTAGTTCCAATTACTTGTTGATCTGATGGTCTTGGAACAAGTTGTAAAACTTGGCATCTTTCAAACTGATTTAGTTCTTCTTGCATGGCCTCAATCCATTGGGGATCCTCCAGAGCTTCATCAATCTTTTTAGGTTCAACGGAGGAGACAAAAGCATGTGAATCAAGAGTTTCATATCTTGAACTGCTTCTTCTTCTTAGACCAGGGGTTACCAATAATGTTTGAAACTGGATGGTGTTTAGCTTCTCTGATTTCCCTAGGAAGGTCTGGAAGGGGTTTAATTGGTAAAGGTGAAGAAAAGGGAGTGTCAAATGGTGAAGAGTTTCGTGAAATGTGTCAAGCCCATTCGATATGATGAGGATCTCGACAAATGATTTAGATTGTCAGTTGCCTGAGTATTGTCAGTCTGCTGAAGTTCATTTTGAATAACTGAGATATCATCTGAAGAATTTGAAGATGAAGGATTATTTTGAGTTGAACTTATATTGTTTCATGTCTCAAAAATCTCAAAATTGTCAGTAACATCAGGAGTCTCAGTAGACTCAAGTAAGTTGAATTCATCAAAAGTAATATGCATAAATTCAACAATTATTTGAGTTTTTCTATTATAAACTCTATAAGCTCTATTATGTTTAGCATAACCAACAAAAATACATTCATCAGCTTTTTCATCAAATTTACCTTTGTGGTCACTACCATTGTAGTGAATGAAGCATTTGCACCCACAAATTTTAAAGTAAGAAATGTTGGGTGTTCTTCCTCTCCATAATTCATATGGAGTCTTTCCATAAAACTTTCTTATGAGGGATCTGTTTTTAGTGAATCAAGCTGTGTTGACAGCTTCTGTCCAAAAATACTTTGGTAGCTTTGCTTCAACTAGCATGGTTTTACATGCTTCAATTAGTGTCCTGTTCTTCCTTTCAGCTACACCATTTTGCTGAGGTGTTCTAACTGCTGAAAAATTATGATCAATACCATGATCATCACAGTATGCATCCATGCCAAGATTCTTGAATTCTGTACCATTGTCTGATCTTACACTTATGATTTCACATTCTTTTTGAGTTTGAAGATTTCTAAACAAGGTAGTGAGAATGCCATAAGTTTCATCCTTGGATTGCATCATTTCAACCCATGTGTACCTTGAGTAGTCATCTACAACAACCAGAGTATATCTGTTTCCACCCAAACTAGCAGTTGTAATAGGACCAAATAAATCCATATGAAGTACTTAAAGAGTTCTTTTGGTTGAAAGACATGGTTTGGGTTTGAAATAAACTTTTGTTATTTTTCCCAAAATACATGCATCACATTTTTTGTCAGGAGAAAAATTTATAGATGGCAGACCTTTCACTAAGTCCCCTTTTGAAAGTTTAGAAAAATATTTAAAATTTAAATATGAAAGTCTTTTATGCCAAAGCCATGAAGTTTTTGAAGTATTATTTGCTACTAAACATATTTGAGTACTGTTATTTAAAGCGAGTAAGTCAATAGCAAAAACATTTACTTTTCTAGAACATGTAAGTAAAACATCATTTGTGATGTTGTTTTTGATAAAACAATGAGTAGTAGAGAAAGTGCAATTCATACCTCTGTCACAGAATTGTGAAATGCTTAGGAGATTATGTTTCAAACCTTGTACTAATGAGACATTTTCAATTTTTATAGATCATCTGATAATGGATCCATAACCTATTGTTTTTCCTTTTGAGTTGTCTCCAAAAATGACAGAAGGTCCTTTGGCTGAGATAATGTCAGTAAGAAGTTCAGCTGACCCAGTCATGTGTCTAGAGCATCCACTGTCTAATATCCATATGTCAGTTGGTTGATCATTTGCCATTAAGCATACCTGAAATATGAACATTTAAATCATGGTACCCTTTATACCTTTGGGTCCAAATGGTTAGTTTTCTTTGGTAGCCAAATTTTCCTGAAGTTAGGCATTTTGACTTTGTCTTTAGGTTTAAATCTAAACAGACATTCATGAGACTGATGACCAAAAGTAGAACATATTTTTCACTTGTGATAACCAGGCTTATCAGTCATTGGAGGTGAATTCTTTGATTCATTTTGACTTAGCTTAGAAGTCTTAGCAAAAACAAAATTGATTTGCTTAAACTTACCGGCTGTCTTCCTTCTGGTTCCTCCTCTTTGTCACCGGCGACATTTGTCGATTAGTGCGACACTTATCACGGTGACAATTTTTAGGCTTATGAATAGACGACTGACAACTGTCATTGTTTAGCTTATCATTTTTGTTAATGGACTTCTTAAGCTGATTCACATTTTTAGGGTATTTGAAGGAAACAACATTATAAGCTAATCCCTTTTTTTTTTAGCAGAATCTTAGGTTCACCATTTGATTGTCTGATCTCACAGTTTCCATCATCTTTTGAATATCCAAGACCATGTTGGTCTTCATGATTCTTCTGTTGACTAATGATGGTTTCAACTGCAGCTTTTGACATTGAATAAGTATCAACTACATTGGTCAATCAAAGATTCCTTTCTACAAGGTCAGCAATCTGGGCATCTGAGATTTTTGCTTGAATCTCATGTTTTTCATTGATGCTCTTAAGTTGCAGCAATTCATTTTGATGTACTTTATAAAGCTCATTGATCTTTTGAAGTTCACAGTTTTCATCAGAGATTCATTTGAAATCACCAGATAAAGAAACATGAATTCTTTTAAGTGTTTCAAACTTGGAATACATTTCTTGCATTTATTCCAGTAGATCATCAACACATATGTCAATAGCCTTCTCCTCCTGCTTTTTTGTAAGTTTGCTTGTTTTAGGGTCAGCGGTCCTTGGAGAGGTTGACATGATTTTTCTTTCTGACTGACTTATGATCCCTTGTCCATAAAAATAATTTCCTATTTTCTTAACCACAAACGGATCAGGTTTGATGACCTTTGTCAGCTTGGGGTTTTTAATAGGTGAGCTTGGGAGCTCATTATCAAACTCATTTGAATATTTTGGACTAAGGAAATCATTTTCTGAATCATACATGGATGATTCTGCAACAAGACACAGGTTTGCTTCTTGCACAAAATCAGTAGATTCATCTTTAGAATTTGTCTCAATCCAAGTTGTAAGATTTTGATGTTCAGCAACTAAACCCTTTTGTTTTTCAAAATTTATGGGAGCCTTTTTGTAGTATTCATTTTTGGTAAAAGTACAGTTTGAAGCAAAGTGACCAGGATTTCTACGATTGAAGCACAACAATTTTTCTTTCTCATCCTTGTCTTCATTTGGTTTGAAGTAAGGCTTTTGAAAGTTTGAAGAAGAAGAAGGCCTTTGAAAGCTTGAGGAAGGTTTTTGAGTATTGGAGGAAGATCTTTGAAAACTTTG
This sequence comes from Codonopsis lanceolata, assembly GCA_013146195.2. Classification (NCBI taxonomy): domain Eukaryota; kingdom Viridiplantae; phylum Streptophyta; class Magnoliopsida; order Asterales; family Campanulaceae; genus Codonopsis; species Codonopsis lanceolata. Next base: position 9,789 of record JABEVN020004304.1, on the reverse strand, counting down.
AAGAAGGTTTTTGGAAGTTTTTTTTAAAGGATTTAAATTTTCTAAATTGTCTAGCTAAAGCAGCAAATTCATCTTCATCAAAGTCATCATTTGATAGAGATGTAGAAGTTTTAGGTCTCTTCTTCATCTTGTAGAGAGATACCTTTAAAAATTTTATCAATTTCTTGAGTTTTGAGAACTTCCTTTTCATAAATTTTTATGCTTGTAACAAGACTACGTATATGAGTTTTGTTCAAATCTATTGCTTCCTTTATGGCAGTGACCTTAACATGCCATCTACTTCCCAAGCTACTAAGAAAACGCATATTCAAATCTTTCATCCTATAAACTTTACCAAGAGAAAAGCATCTATTACTTACCTCAAGAAATCTATCATAAGCATTCTTCAATGATTCTTTTGGATCCTTTTTTAAGGCATCAAACTCTTGTATGCAGTCATAGAGTTTGTTTTCCTTGGTGTTTTGGTCTCCTTCAACGTATTGAACAAGAGCATCCCATATTTCTTTGGCAGCGACACAATCATATATTTGCTTATAGTTTTCATCTGGAACAGCACTTGACAGAATGTTCACAGCTCTGGCATCCAGTCCATCTGTAATTTTATCTTCCTCAGTCCATTCAGATTGAGGTTTGAGAACATACTCTTCAATAGAAGGAACAAGAGGATTTATGGTATCATCATCTGCAGTAGAAGATTTACCAACTTTAGTCTCCTTTCACGTTCTCTAGAAGGTTTGGTACCTTCTTCCAAGTGAATTTTATGCATACACATAGTAAGACTTATTCCCTTTAAAATCTGCTAAGGACCATCCTATGGCTTCTCTATGTGTCCATAAAACTTTCAACAAACTCGTTTCTTGTTCTTCCGTTAAATCAGCAGCAATTATAACAGATAAAGTTTTACCTTCCCCAACAAATGCATATTTCAAGTGGGGTGGTAAGGGCTTTAATTCTAGTTCTTGAGGAGATTCAATAGACGGGGTGAACTTTGGAACTTCTAGTTCAACATTTTCAGGTTGAGCATCTTTAGGAACTTCAAGTTCCACTTTTTCAGGTTGAGTATCCTTAGAAACTTCAAGTTCTACCTTTTCAGGTTGAGCATCCTTAGAACGGATCTCTTCCTCTAATTCCTCAATATTGAATATCATATCTACAAAATCTATATTATCTGAATCTCTTCCAAACGTCACTTATTCTAACTTATCTTCCTTTAAATCTGATTCAAAGTTTTGGGTTGTAAGGTTTTCTATTTCAACGATTGAAAAGCAAGCGTTAATATCGCTTGGCCTATTCAAGCATCAAAAACTAAAATTTCTACAGTCTCTCTCATAACTGACATTGACAGCTTACCGTTCCTCACATTAATCATTGTATTGGCCGTGGCCATAAAAGGTCTGCCTAATAGAATAGGAACTTCATTATTTGTACATATTTTCCTTTCCATCTCAAGAACCACAAAGTCAACCGGTATGATTAACTTATCAACATGAACTAAAATATCCTCTACTATTTCCAAGGGATGTTTGACCGAATGGTCGGCTAACTGTAAGGACATAGTAGTAGGTTTCAATTCTCTTATTCCTATTTGTTTATAGACAATGAAAGGCATTAAATTAATACTCGCACCTAAATCAAGCATTGTGTTCATCTTTTTCGAACTACCCAAAGAAACTTGGATATCGAAACTACTTGGATCTTTTAATTTAGGGGGAGTTCAAGTTGTAACATTGAACTTACATTTTCAGAAACAACTATTTTCTTGTTCTTTTCAAATTTATGTTTTTTAGAGTGGAGATCTTTGAAAAACTTGACATATGATGGAATATTTTTAATAACGTTGAGTAAAGGAAGATTATTATTCACCTTAAACAACATATTATAAATTTTCATAAATTGTTTGTTTATTTTGTTTTTCATCAATCTACCGGAAATGGAATTGGTGGAAAATATGGTGGAGGTGCAACATATGTTTCCTCAAGAGGTTCTTCCTCTTTTTCTTTTTCTAGAATTTCTTTTTCTAAATATTTTTCTTTTTCTTCATCTTGAATTTCTTCACCAGAATTACTTACATTATCAAGAATATCAAAAGGAGTAAGATTACTTACCTCTTCACCAATGACTTTTCCACTACGCAAAGTAGTGATCGATTTTGCTTGTTCATTTTAACTAGGGAACTTCCCTTCTTCTCTTCCTCTCATTTGAGCAAACTCGTTTGTCAACTGGTCCATTTGTGCCATTATTTGCTTGTTAAAAGCATTTGTGACTCTTTCCATTCATTGTTTTTATCCGCATCCATTTCTGCTTCTTCAATTTAAAGTTGTCCTTGTTGAGGAAATTGTTGAGGTCGTAATGTCTTATTTCCTCCCCATGCGAAATTGGGATGATTTCTTCAACCCGGATTGTACGTGTTGGAATAAGGATCATTCCTTTGCCTTGGAGGATATGAGTTCATAGCATCAACATGTTCAGGAAACTGAGTACTAGATGGGCAAATATTAGTAGCATGATAATTTAGTCCACAAATAGCACACACTTCTTTCATTTGAGAGTTATTTTCAACTATCAATAGTAAAGCTTCAATTTGTGCTTGCATCTGTTCCAATTTAGCATCACTATTATTATCTTGAATTTGATACAAACCCTTATTTTTACCTCTAGTGCTTTTCTGTTGAGAATTAGCACCTAACAATTCAAACAAATTTTCTAATTCAACTAGTGTCATTCCTCTAACGGAACCACCGGCTGCACTTTCAACCATGGTTTGAAAAGCAGAAGGAAGCGCATGATAAATTGAGTAACTAAAACATCTTGGGGAATATTATGATGGGGACACATAATTTGTAAATTTTTAAATCTATCTCATGCTTCATGAAATGTTTCACCTGGTTTAGTTTGGAAGGCAATAATTTGTCTTCTATAGTCAGATAGTGATGCATGTTGATAAAATTTATTCATAAACAAATCATATAATTGAGCCCATGTATAAATACTCCTTGGAGCCAAGTTCATAAACAATCTTTTCGATGCATCTTTTAATGCACATTGAAAATATCGCATTTTCAATTGATCTTCCGTTAGACCTCCTAAGCGAAAATTATCAGTCATATAATCATATTCTTTCACAAAGGCAAGCAGGATCAACAGAAGGTAGTCCATAAAATGAAGGCAACATATTATAAAAATGGCCTTTGAGTTCAAAGTTCCTTACTGCGTCCGGTAATACTAAACATGACGGTGTCGCGTTTAGCATTGGACGACCATAATCATTTATTGTTCTTTGATTTATTACCACTTCCATTGTAAAACCCTAAAATTATGGCTTGCTTGTGTTATGCATGAATTCATACATTTATAATCATGATAAACATGTTCACTTAGCTCATACATGTGTTTAGAGTCAATAGCATGTTCATTGACGTCGTTTGAGATGCTCGTATGCACCTTTCCTTCACGAGATGCTTTGAAACTCGGGTTTGTGATTTATGTTGTAAACATATGGATAAATGTTAGAGGCCATTCATAACATCATTTACATGCCTTAGATGTTGGTTGGATGCTTGTTGCATCGTCGGTTTAGTTGCTAGTTTGATTCTAGCGTTAACCCCTCTCCGTTTGACCTTTTCGGTTGTCGTTTGGAGTGTTTTGCCTGAGTTCTTGGCCATGTTTGGTTGAGGTTTGAGGCTTGATTACTTTGGTTATAGATTGGAGGTCTTTTAGAGTGAATTCTAGACCTTTTTAGCTTGGGAGGACTCAAGGATGCATGCGGGAGAGTTCGGGACCGAGCTAGGAATCAACAAAGGTGAGAATTGTGTATGCTGGAGTGAAGCGCTCGCTTCACTTTCTTACCATGTGAGCGCATGGCCTGGCAGCCCTGTTACGGGCAGATTTGAGGAACTTTCAATGTTGTCCTAACTATCCCTACCTAAACCCAATCTAAACCACTCCTAAACCCTCCCAACTAACCTAAGACACATCCTAAACATCTAATTGAAGTTTGGAGGTAGATTAAGGTGGCTAATTAAAGGAGAAACAACCCCACCCACCTAAACTAAACCCATTGACTCTCTAACACATATAAGCCACAAAACACGACTTAAACCTCCCATTTTCTGCCTACACTCCACAAAAACGTGGGAGAGCTTGAGAGAGGAGATTTCTAGGGTTCTTGAGGGTTCGATCTTGGAGGCCATTGCTTGGGACCTTCTTCCCCCAATCTACACCATAGTTTTGAAGAGAAGGTTGAGAAGAACAATACCACCACCAAGAATTTCGGGATTGTGGCTTGAGAGGGCTGAACCAAGGTAAGTTACTACCTCTCTTCCTCTTTCTTTTGGCCCCATTGACCCTAGGGAAAACAATCATCTTGCTAAATGAGGTCAATGGGTGCAATTTCTAGGGTTGTTAGAGATGCCATGAACCCTAGGTTTCTAGATGATGAATATTCTTGGATGAACCTATGTGAGACCTAGATTAGTATGAAATTCATATGTTAAGTGGTCTATTAAACCTTGTTATGTGAATTGTTCATGTGTGTTGAGCATGATTGGTGAAGTTACTTGGAAGGGGTTATGCCCAAATTATGATTTGGCTTATTAAACATGATTGTAAGCTTGATTATTATGTTATACATGTATAGTAGAGTATATTAATCCATGTTGTGTGATTTATTCATGTTTTGGAGAGTATGATTGGTAAGGTGACTTAAATGAATTTATGCACAAATTGGCGAATTTGTTCTATGTTGCATTGATAAGTGTTTTGTTGGGTTTATGTGAGTTCAATGAACTTGGGAATATGGATATTGATGATAGTTATGAACATAGGGGGATATTGAAGCCCATGCTTCTATGCCCTAATTTTCGAAAAGTCTAGATTGGACTCAACGGAGTCAACCTTTGGGTTAGTATGAATCCTAGGAACTATAATCTTAAGTCCTACGGAATTTGGGGTAGAAATCATGGGGGTCAAGCCTCCAAGAAGTTTTGAAGTGTATGAAGGACACTTGATTATGAGAGCTTATATGATTCTCTAATGTGAATTTATGCTAGTTGTGAATGAAATGCATGACTAGTTTGATGGTAGAGTATGTACCTACTTGTTTTGAGCATATGAGTATACATTGCTTGTGCTTGGGTTTTGAGTCCAGCTGGAGTCGGTCTGTTGAGTCTTTGGCGGGACGATGCATCGTCTTCACGAATTATGGGATTCGTGGTCGCGATGGATCGCCGTGCTGGGTTGCACACACCCCTCCATCGATGGCCACGGTGGGGAAGTAGTTTATCTTAGTTGTAGTAATACACATGACTTTGATAACTATGGAACTCGGCGGGGGCGTCTCGGGGGCGTCGATATCACGAAAGGGATATCGAGGACACATAAAGGTTTTGCGTGTTTTTGCGGGAAGCGGCGGAAGGAATGGTAATGGTATCATATCCCTTTTATATGAATTGTCTCACAAGTACTTATGTGAATAATGTGCTTGTGAATATGATATGATATGATGGTTGAAATGGTTTCTTAAATTGTTATACTTTATGGATAACATGACTTTAAGGTTGTTAAGCATAAATGCTTTAACATGAATATTATTGGAATGTGGTTTTATGTCAAAAGCATGAATTATTATTGTTAAGCCTACTATGCCTTGACATGGATTTTGGTGAAATGTTATACTATAATGATAGCATGTTTATTTAATGTTGAGCATGGATGCCATGACATGATTTTTTTTATATAATGTTATTATGTGATGATAGCATGATGTATACTATTGATAAGCGTGATGCCATGATAGGAAGTTATGGTTAGTAACTTACTAAGTCTTTATGACTTACTCCTATTTGTTGATTGTTTTCCCTAGATCCGAGCCGTGCGAGCGGATCCAAGTAATTCAAGAAGATTGCGTTGACGAAGTATTCTTTTTGGCAAGGTTGCTACTTAGATAGTTATTTTCTTTTGGTAAGGTCGTTGGGAAAGATGAAGTTATGTAAACTTCATGATGGGTAGCAAACCTATTTGTGAATTGTAATATTTGTAATTATGTTGGTTAGCTTATTCTTTTGGTAGCCGACTGGTAGCAGTCGTGCTTGGTGTATATTGATGGTTACATTTCCGTATGCTTTCTTGATGTTGGTACTTATGATTATTAGTACTTATACCGTTGGTAGCCGACTTGTGTTAGTCGCGCTTGGTAAAAATTGGTGATTATGTTTTAGTATGTTACATTGATGGTTAAAGTATTATGTTTGTTCTCCGGCATGTTTTTAGCCGTTGAGTATGTTAGACTAGAGTCTTAGACTTAGTGTAATGTTGGGTTCCGGCTGTAACGTCGCCGATGACTTGGTATATTGTGCTATATAATTGTTGTATTGCATGACAGGGAGTTTTGTTCTACGTGCCCAATGTTGCGGCACGTGCGTCGAATTTTTGGACCGAGAGATTAATTATCTCTTTGGTTGTTTTTAGTTTGAGCTTGTTAGCTCGGGCGCCACTGTTTTATTACATTTCGCTTCCGCATATGTTTTAAGTTGTTGGCGTATCGCCGTTATGGCCTTACCCATTATTTGCTACTTGCTTGTTGTTATTTGTTTCCCGACGGCACGACCTTGGGATTTCGTCTTGGGATCCGGTTCGGGTCGTCACAGTTGGTATCAGAGCTATGATTATAAATTTAGCTTTCAGCCGGGATAGGTTCCTTGGCTCTGGGGGTTGGTTTTGTGTGATTGATTTATTTTTAACGCCGAGTGTTATTGTAGGTTTAAATGGTGGATACTAGAGCTGGCGCTAGTACTGGAGGTGGTACCGGTAGAGGTGCCGGTAGAGGTGCAGGCGGTGGCAGAAATGCTAATGAGAACCGTCAACAGAATATTCCTCCACTGCGGACACCGGAAGAGCAGTTTGAGGCGATGGCTACTATGTATCGTGGCATGCTTGATATGATGAATGAAATGAACCAAAGGGGATTTGGTAGAGTGGAACCACAAGAAGTACCACAGCCAGAGCCACAGCCAGAACCGCAAGTAGAGAGGCAGACATCATGACAATTCTATGCTTGAAAGGTTTGTGAAGCTAAAGCCGAGACAGTTTAATGGAGAGCCGGACACTGCGAAAGCCGAGCTATGGATTGAGCACTTGGAGAAAATATTTGCACCTTTGGGTTGCGATGATGAGCAGAAGGTTGTATTAGCAGTGTTCAAGCTTGAGGGTGCAGCGGAGCATTGGTGGCAAGTACTTAGGGAGAGTTGGGACATGCATAAAGTCCCACACATATGGCCTAACTTCGTTCGGGAGTTTAGAGCTTCCTATGTACCTGAAGTTGTTCGAGAGAAAAGAGAGAAGGAATTTCTTGATTTGGTGCAGGGTAGCATGACTGTCTCACAATATTCGGCTAGATTTACGGAGTTGGCTCGTTATTGCACACATTTGATTCCAGATGAGGCTAGGAGGACTCAGAAATTTGTGAAAGGTTTGAGGACTGAGTTCAGGAAGCAGCTTCTTTCTCATCAGTTTGTGGAGTATAGGAAGGCAGTTGATAGAGCCTACATCATTGAGAGAGATATTGAGGAGCATCGTGCTATGCACATTTCGGGTTCTTCTCAGCAGCCTAAGCAGTCTTTTGGGCGAGGTCATGGATCGGGTAACCGTGGAAATTTTAGTGGGGGTAATGATCGCAAGAAGGGAAATGGCAAATCTCATTATGAAGGGCATGCGAAGAATCAGTCGAGTGGCAAGGGGGCTAGTACTACACCTACTCAGGGAGATCGTAGTGTGGTATTGGTTTGCTCTTATTGTTCCAAGATTGGGCACACGGAGGATAGATGCTGGAGCAAGAATGGAGCACCGATGGAGTGCTACTACTGTGGAGCTTCGGGGCACATGAAGAAGAATTGTCCTAAATTGAAGAACAATCAGTCAGGAGGTTCGAGCCATCCTGCAGTTGGGATGAAGAGAGATAGCGATGGTAAAGCTAAGGTGCAGGGTCGCGTGTTTGCTCTAGATCAGAGGGGAGTGCCTGAGTCTACGTCAGTGATTGGAGGTACCGTTTCTATCTTCGGTAATGAGGCTCGTGTACTTATAGACCTAGGATCATCGCATTCGTATATTGCATCACATTTTGTTGACAAACTATGTGTTATGCCTCAGTCTTTGCCTTATGTGCTTGAAGTATCTACCCCGCTTGGGGAATGTTTATTGGCTTCAGATATTTATAGAGCATGCGATGTACTTGTGGATGAACATGTGTTGCATGCGGATTTGGTGGTGTTGCCACTTCGTGATTTTGATGTGATACTTGGCATGGATTGGTTGTGTACATATCATGCATTGGTGGATTGCCATAGTAAGAGGGTCACTTTTGCTTTGCCTGGCGTTCCTAAATTTGTATTCTTGGGGGATAATGCACCTAGTGGTTTGCGCGTCATTTCTGCTCTTAAGGCTAGGAAATTATTGTCGCGTGGGTGCGGGGTATCTTGCTTGTGTAGTGGATAAACGGTTTCTACTTAATCTTGAAGATGCCTTGTGTGTGAGTTTCCGGATGTTTTCTCTAAAGATTTTGGGATGCCTCCGATAGAGAGATTGAATTTTGCATTGAGTTGTTGCTGGGACTACACCAATTTCAAGGCGCCGTATAGGATGGCACCTATGGAGTTGAAGGAGTTGAAGGTTCAGTTGCAAGAGCTTCTCGACATTGGCTTTATCGCTGCCAGTATCGCCTGGGGTGCGCCGGTATTGTTTGTGAGGAAGAAAGATGGAGCCTTAGATTGTGCATTGATTACCTGAGTTGAACAAGGCAACGATCAAGAACACGTATCCATTGCACACATATAGATGACTTGTTTGATCAATTGCAAGGATCGGTGGTCTATTCCAAGCTTGATTTGAGATTCGTATCATCGCCATTGAAGGTTAGAGCCGAGGATGTTCCAAAAAATTTTCGCACGAGGTACGGGCACTATGAGTTTATGGTGATGCCATTTGGGTTGACTAATGCGCCGGTGTGTTTATGGATTTGATGAACCGGTATTCCACGTTCTTGATTGCTTCGTGGTGGTTTTCATAGACGACATCCTTGTGTATTCTAAGTCTCGGGAGGAGCATGCACAACATTCGAGGATGGTCTTGTCGATTCTTCGGGAGAGGCAACTCTACGCCAAGTTTAGCAAGTGTGCTTTTTGGCCGAGGAGGTTTCATTCGGGGCACGTTGTTTCTAGTGCCGATAGCGATGGATCCTTCCAAGGTTGAGGCGGTGATGAATTGGAGGAGACCGACCCGCTACGGAGGTTAGGAGTTTCTTGGGGCTAGCCGGTTATTATCGGAGGTTTATAGAGGATTTTAAGATTGCTACGCCCATGACGAATTTGACCCAAAAGAAGACCGCATTTGTATGGAGTGATAAGTGTGAAGAAAGCTTCCAAGAATTGAAGAAGAGGTTGACTACGGCACCGGTTCTAGCATTGCCTAGCGGAGGTGATAATTTTGTGGTTTATAGTGATGCATCGAAGAAGGATTAGGTTGTGTGCTTATGTAATGGGAAGGTGATTGCTTATGCTTCAAGGAAGTTGTCTCCGTATGAGGTGAATTATCCCACGCATGATCTCGAGCTAGCGGCGATCATATTTGCTTTGCACAAATGGAAGCATTATTTGTATGGGTCGAAGTTTGAGATTTTCACGATCACAAGAGTTTGAAATATCTCTTCTCGCAAAGGAGTTGAACATGAGACAATGGAGATGGATGGAGAAGTTGAAGGATCACGATTGCACGATATATCATCCGAAGGCGAACGGGTTG
>JABEVN020004303.1:0-14473 GCA_013146195.2 Codonopsis lanceolata | reverse complement strand
CCATTAGTAATGGACAATCAATCTCTTTACTCAAATTCAAACCTAATCTAAGTGAAGGTTGTGATTCCGCCCTAAGCTTAGATATAAATAAAACTTTATTTCTTGTAAAAAAACCCATCAACTTTTGGGTTCACTTGGTCACTATGCATTTTCGGTAAAAATATCAATAAGAAGCTTCATCTAAGACACTAGGGGCTCGTTTGTTGTGGTGATGACTTATGACTTATAATGATAGCTTAAGCTGGCAGTTGAATGACTTTGGTGATTGCATGATGAAGCTATTTATTCACATTTGTTGAAAAGCGCTTATGAATCGTTATAATTATTTGTTAAAAAAAAAAACTTGAAAATTAGTATTCATATTTTTATGTATATTTCATAAAATGATGAAATGAAGACAATCAAATATTTATTAATGAATAGTTGTTTTCATGTTAAAAAAAACCAAAAGCTTAAAATTTTGGCTTTTGGCTTTTGGCTTTCAATGCATAAAGGGTGTTGTACCTTACTTATTGACTTTTTGGCTTATAAGCTTAAGCAAACACTTTAAATATGACTTTCAAAGCCAAAGCCAAAAGTCACTCAAATAAGGCTGCAACAAAGCGAGCAAGGTGCTCATTTAAAAAAGGAATAACTGCGGGCCGGTACCTTTTGGTGGTATTATAACCGCCTAGGTCCTCTATGTTTGTTTTCAACCGCTAAAGTACACTTTTAGAGAAAAAATGACAAAGATACCCTTAATAAAGGCGCACGAACAAAGCCGGTGCCCAAATTTGGGCATAGAAAGGAAAAAATTGGGTGTGGCTCAAAATTTTGGGAGTCACAATGTAAAACTCTTCTCAAATTTGGGCATCACAAGGATAAATGACTCTACTTTGAAACTTGTCCATCTGTCTTGAAAAATGGAGACTGTGTTTATGTTATACGATGTGCTTTGATTGTGGTGTCCCTTTCACTTTCTCTTTCTCTTTCAGGAGGTAATTATACGCATCTAGGTCCATGGGCATGTTTTTAACAATATCAAATGCCTTCCCCAAGTAAACAATACGAGCAAGTAAATCAACATAACAACCATAGTGGTCAATACTGGGCACAAAATCTTATATAACTTAGAAAGAGGCCGAGCTGAGGTAGGCGTGTGTATGAGTTCGGTAGCAGTTAATGAGGAGGTAGCCAAGAGACACTAGTGTAGGTATCTGTGCGAGCAGGGCGGATGTCCGATGTGGACATTGGAAGGTAGACTTCGACAAATCGAGATTGTGAAATGAACAACTTGGTAGTGCTCGGATCATAACGAGATAGACACTTTGAGTGAGCGAGTAGCGAGGAAGACACATGGAAGTGGAAGCGGCCGAGCGAGGTAGTAAAGGCAACCAAAGGCATGAAGTTTGGAGTAGTTGGGCGGAGAGCCAAAAAGTTTATAGTAGGGAGATAGGTGAGTAGGGTGTGTGTTGGTAGCCAATTTATGGTGTAGGCCGTTGTTTGGAAGACAAATGACCAGAAGAGCAGCGGAAGAGATGCATGAGAGAGGAAAGAGAGACCAGTTTCGATAATATGGCGATGGCAACGTTCCGAAAACCCATTGTGCTCCCGGGTTTGAGGGGGCGAGGTGAGATGAGAGATGCCATTGGCGGACAAGTAGGCGGCCAAGCCAGATTTCTGGGCAAGCCCCATGTTCGGGTGTAATCGAATCGAATCAAATCGAATATTGCAATATTCGATTCGTATTCCTGAAATTATTTGAATATTTGTATTCGTATTTTTTACTATTCGAATATTAAAATTTATTCGTATTCGATTCGAAATTAATATTTGAATTATTCGATTCGTTTCGAGTCTTCGATTTGAAATTTTATTTCTGTTTTTTTTACAAAATTTATTTGTCAATCAATGATTTGAGTATTCGAGTATTCAAGTATTCGATTCGAGTATTCGAGTATTCAATTAGAGTATTCGAATTTTCAATATGAATAATATGAATAAAACATCAACTACGTCAATTATTCATAACAAAAACTCATAACATCAATAATATTAAATATCCATGACAAAAACCAATAACATCCATAAGATCAAATATCCATAACATCCACAATAATTATCAAATACATAAATATATGTCAATTGTCAAATTCATAAAAAAAACACTGAATAAAAATTTGACTAGCATCCACCATCCAACTATCATGTTTGCAATATGACGTGAATTGACTAGTCCTCCTCCTAAATTAAAAAAAAAATCAATTAGATATCAATTTTATTATCATAATCAAGCAAATATGCAAATATCTCAAATGAATTTTAATAAATAAAACTCACATTTGCTATATTAACACCTCTATTATCTATCTTGATCATAGGGCTACTCACCTTTCATTACTAGTTTTTAATTAGATCTTAAAATGTTAAAAAATATATATTAATGTTAATACACAATATTTATTTAATATATGATATTTACCTCATTATCTTCCTAAAAAAGATCGTCTACTTGAGGTTTTTGATCTATTAAATTTGACGTATCCATATTCTACCTAAATAACAACTTTAAAACAAAGATTAATAAAAAAATTAACCAGTAATCAAATGTGATTGATTATAAAGAATGTCCTAGCATATATATTAACTTATATAAATTTAACTTTTATATATATACATATATATATATATACATATATATATATATATAGATTAAATATATTAAATATTATTCGAATAGAATGAATTTAGAGTTTTTGCAAGAAAGAAATGTTACTAGAACGAATTGAAAATTTTTGCAAGGAAGAGAAGTAACCGGGGTGAAGGAGGCGATTGATTGATATATGAGTTGGGCGGTCAATTCTTTTATCATTATGCAGTATAAAGATTAAAGATCAACATAATTTATATTTTGTATGTGATCCAATTCAGTAATCAGAAAAATGCACAGTTTTCTCTCAAATATAGATGCATAGAGCATCAAGTGGGTGTTTGACTGCCACAACTGAAATTGTAAGTGAAATAAACATCAATTTTGTTAAATAAAAAGGAACAATCACAACATGTTTAATTAAGCAAAAGATTGAAACTTTCTGATTAATTAATTCATTTTTTTTGGCTTAGCAATTAAACCAGTTGATAAATAAGATCTCAAGAAATGATATATATATATATATATATATATATAATTAAAACTGTCATATTTTAAACCTATGACTTCTATAACTTATTCAAACTATGTGGCTTCTATAACTAAGGTTCATATTTTAAAGAACAAGTATGTATTAATTCCAGTTGTTAGAACTTTCTTAATTGGATTTTATGACAGAAACTCATATTATATTTACATCAGACGTTTTGTGATGGAAAAGAAAGAAAAAGGAAAATCAATTGCAAAATTTTCATAAGAAATTAGGAATTTGAAGAACTCTTAGTTGTGAATTTTATTTTTAGTACCCTTTGCACTCATGAAATCCATAAAGAAAGGAAATCAGGAGATCGAGGAAGAGATTATTCAAGTGTTCATTCAAGCTATCAGTTTATGCATAGAGAAAAAGAATTACAAATGAAATCCTCACACAAGAATAAAACATGCTGGAGAGGAGACATACAGTGAAGGAGAAAGAAAGAAAAAAATGGAAGTGGGAGAGGTGAGAAATCAAACATACTTGAGGCTTGACGTTGAGCGTACATCTGTCGGTGCCGCTGCTGGGAGTCTGCCAGTCGAGGGACTCCAATCGGGTGACGGACTAGGCTCTGGAGTCTGGAAGGAGGCTGCCCCACAATGGTGAGTGATAAGGGTTTGAGAAAAGTGAGGGTTTTTATTTAACTTAACTATATATACATATATTTTAAATATATTAAATATATAATTTATTCGAATAATATGCACAAATATTCTAATCAAATACCTTTACACTCGTATTAGTATTCGAATCCTTATCGAATAAAAAATAAATCGAATTCGAATAAATCGAATTTGAATACCGAATATCGAATTCGAATACTGAATCGAATCAAAAAAATTCGATTTGTTTTCAACCTTTGGCCCATGTTCCCGCCTCCATTATCCGAGTAAAGAGTGACTAGTTATTTAAAAATAGTTTTCGACCGAGACTTTAAACTTGGGAAAGATGGTGGTGACCTCAGACTTGAGTCTGAGCGAGTAAAGTTAAATATAATGGGTATCGTGATCAACAAAAATCACATAGTATACGAAACCATCAATAGAGGGAAGGGGCCGAGGAGGTCCAAACATTAGTATAAACTAGTTTTTTCACCCGTGCGTTAAATGCACGACATATATTTTTTTCAACTAAACTAATCAAAAGCAAAATGAAGAATAAAAACAATATTAAAAGAATGAATTAAGTGAAACTGTTTAAATAAAAATATATAATTGTAAGACTAACCATTGTAGATTCTGAAAAATTTCTTCTACACAATATTTGTTGTTTTATTTGTTCGCTTATCATCTATATCACATATGAATATCTTCAGAATGAGTTGTTACCCGTGAAACTACGACATATAGCTGTCCATGACTTCCATTGACTTCTTCAATAAGAGTCTTATAAACGATAGTGATTGACATTGACTATTGTTAATTGCTATTGCTTACGATACAATGGAAATTTGTTTTTATGGAACTTGAAAGACAACATGATATTTGATGGAGTATGAAATTTTTAGGATAAAAACCAATTAAATAAGTATAAATGTTATGCATTCTTCATGATTTGCAATGCATTACAAATATAATTATTTTAAATTTTAAAATTTTAGTTGTTAATAATCATAGCTTAGATCAAAAAATAAATAAGGTGGGATTAGTTACTGAATAATTAATATGATCAATAGAAAAAAATGGCATGAAAAAGACGTATACAACTTAATAATACAAAATTTAAAATGTAACACACACAAAAAAAAACATTACATTAAGTAAGTTAGTTACAATGCATTTTTTCGTTTAGAATAACATAAAAAAATGATTTGCACCATTTTCATGATTTCTAGAACAAACACCTGACAAAATACTTGGGCTTGTAATTTACAAAAAAGTGATAAAAATTGATATTTCATGTACTCCGTACTGGTGATTCGCTGAAAAAATAATTATTATTGTAAATATATAAATACAAATATTTATTAAATTTTACTTTAAAAATAGTATAATATCATATCGTTTGTGATATCTGTGGGTTCCCCGGGATGCGCCCACGCTCTGCGCGCCCTTGGATAGGGGTACGCGTACGTACGGAAGCGGGATATCACACTGACAAGTGTCAATTCGTCAAAATTAATTCACCTACTTCCCTAATAATGAGTATAAGGTAAGTCGGGATCGTATCCACAGGGAACGTTGTACTTATTTCTTTTTAGAATTTTACTAAGTAAATAATGCATATGAAATTATATTTTTAATTAACTAAAAAATAAACTAATTAACTAATTAATTGAAAATTAATGCTTTTAATTAAACTAACAGATTAATGCTTGACTTAATTCAATAAAATAAATTCCAACCAATGATTCAATTTCGTCTCGCATTTTATTTCTGATCATCGATGCAAAAATATCTTGTTGGATTTCAAATAAACCGGTTAAAAGTGTCGACGAACGCCTAACACTCAATCTCTCCTTACCGTATTGATAATTAAGAGACGCTCGTTAATTACCTTCTAACCGAGTTACAACCTCCGAGACGCTCGTAAGATTTAATAACCCGGTTGCATTAAGAAGCGAGAGACCCGATTCAGAGCCATGTGTATTGAAGCAATATCATGTAACAATGATCATCCGTACCCGTAATACGGTCCGATTATGCTTGTGATGCCTAAAAGGTGTATTACTTGCCACTTTGTTAAGACCGAGGACATTTACGGATCAACGGCGTTAACTAGCTTTAGATTATTATGTTAATTAATATTCTGGCCATTAAACATTAATTAGACACAATAATCTTCCTACGTGTAAAACGGAGAACGAACGAATATTCAAAACCCACACAAGATTTAGATCAATTAGATCTCACAGAAATGAAAAGCTTGAGACTTAATCTCTCATTGACTGGAAGAAGATCCTTAGCTATTAAACATGAATTAAAAAACAACTTACAAGAATAAACAAATCGTTTGTTCCAGCAGATATGAATCTCAAGGAAAGATCACAAGTTCTTTACACTTTTCTCCACACAATTGTTAGTGACTATCTATCTCTCAAGCTACTGACTGAATGATCTCCCTCTCCCCCTGGCCGACTTCTCCCTTTAATTGTTCAGGAGATACATACATAAATATGACTCCACTCTCCCACTAAACCACTACTTGGTAGTTTTAAAACTACCGATAACTTCCAAAAACCTCCCACTACTTGCAAATCAGTATTTTCATTTAATACATAAACTGAATTAGACATAAATAACTGTATTGTCTAACTGTCTAACAGGTCTGCTCGAAACTTCAGTGACTAGCCAACAGCTTCAGCTCCGAAATGTGAATATCACATGCCCATGTGACATCCCAAGTTTTTCCTCTTTGCCTGAAATCCAGCACTTTCCTCTTTTGCAGCTGCCTTTGTACCTACATCATAATCAACACAAAACCAAACCAAAAATGTAATATTTTGCTCTAAAATAAATCATAAAACCGACTAATTTTATCACACTTTTGGGTTCCCATCAAAATTCCCCCACACCAAACCGATGCTTGTCCTCAAGCATCTTCAAACCAGACAATAATGCATGTTTTTATCTGTACAACTTATGAAGATATGATTTTACTTGGATGCAAGTATTTCAATGTGCATGACCATAGGAAAAATCAAAATTCAATCAAAGTAATGGAATTCTTTAAAATGTTTCATCTAAGTTAACTAACATGTTTCCAAAAGAATCTTCAACCTTCACATATGCATGTTTCAACCATCCTCACGGAGACACTCATTCACTCATGTGTTTAAATAAGGATATGGATTTAAGCACTCGACTCAACACCACGGAATGTAATTACCATAATCTTGCAAGTTGATCAAATCTCCATCACTTAGTATGAATTTAATGCACCAATCAAAAGGTCTTTTACAGGTTGTAACGGGGCTAAGGGTTAATAAGGTATGATATAGGGATATAAGGTGAATTAAAATGTCAAGGAAATGTAGAAATAACACATTACTCACAACTCAATTATCACTGATTAATGTCCTCATGAAGCTCAAATCCTTGATCACAACACTTTTGCACAACTGAAAATAGATATTAAGATTTTTACTTCAATTCTGCTTCTTTGAACTTTTATTCTTCTTTTTTTTTTTTTTACAAACTCTTAGCCTGCTGCCACATCTTTTTATTCTGTTGTTTTACAGCCAATGATGAACTGCAGCTCTTATTTTGCATTCACTATTTAAGCAGAACCACATTCAATGCTTAAGTCAAAATCAAATATCTCACTTTCTTGAACCAAACAGGATATACTTCATCTAACGTCCAACTCATAGATTGCATTAAGACTATGATTCACATGTAATTCCTACAATTCTTGACATTGGTAATGAAAAAGAAAGTTAAAAAGGCTAGGGTTCATTTAAATCTGGGTGAGTCAAAGAAATAGGTAAGGCACAAAAGGGGTAACTAGGGGTAATATTAACAGGTAGGATAGAAAAAAGATAGCCAAAATTGGTATTTCCTAAGTGCCTTAATCATGTTAGTGCATAAACTCATTTATGTGATTTCGAAATGTAGCAAACATGCAAGTTCTAGAATTGGCATCCGAGTGCGAGTAACCACACAAGAAGAACTGAGAGCACAATGAATTGAATGCTCCAAAAATGACCCAAAACCTCACTTTAAATGGCTATAAGTCAACACATACATATCCAAAGGTTGAAGAAATTTTTTTCTGAAAACATGCAATTTAAATTAGAACAGAAACATTTCAAAAAGAATTCCATCATATATCAAAAATTCGTATTTTACCATGATAATGCACATTAAAATACCAAACATCCCAACATAAAAAATCATATCCTCATATCCAACAAGAAAACCCAATAACAACAAAAAAAACATGCATCCAAGATTTCAAGATTCACCAAAATCCAAAATCCCTCCCCCACACCAAAACTGTGCATTGTCCCCAATGAACAAATAAGTACCAAAATAAAAAAGGAGAAGAACTTACCTAATCAGGAGGACGGAGGAGGAGGAGGCGGCGGCGGGGGTGTTCGTTGATGCGAGGGACCGGCCGCGCGGGACACCGGAACTGATGGGGTAGAGCTCGCCGCGACTGAAGAAGTTGAAGAGGCCGGCGGCGCATAGGATTCCGGTGAGGAGTGCGAAGAAGCCGCCGAAGAAGAAGAAGTGGTTGAAATTTCAACCGGCTCGGAAGAGGCTACGACCACTCTACGCGGCATAATCGCGAGCAACCTACCCGATCGACGTCGAGGAGCAAAAGGTGGAGCAATGCGTTTCTTGGGAGCCATTGACAAAAGAAGAAGACAACAATGGTGGCCGAAGACTTTGGGAGATGAAGAAATTCGCAGATTGATGAAGATGAAGGGAGAGTGCGTTGCTTGATGTGAAGAGAGGTTAGGGCTAAAAGCCCCAAATTGAATTGTAGCCGTTTTATGTGAACGACCTCTCCACTATTCATCCGCTTTTTTGCCCTCTTTACGACCTGTACACTTAACCCCCTGTAGTTTTGGCTGCACGTCCTGAAGAAATTGGTTTGCTCCCAGTATCTCCACAAAAACCCACTCTGTACTTTTCCTCTGTACAGACTCACAACCTGCTGCCACAACCAAACTTAAAAGCAACATTAAATCAGAAAAGGCAAACTAATTAAAACTGAGAAAATGCAAACTAATTAAAACTGAGAAAATCTAAAAATTAAAATTACAATAAAATGAAAATAAAGATAGAAATAAAGAAAATTAAAATAAACAAAATTAAAAACATTGGGTTGCCTCCCAACTAGCGCCGCTATTTACCGTCTGTAGCTAGACCCAACGCCTACTCTTCCTACAACTCAGTCAAATTATTTCCAATGATAACTGGCAATGGAGGAAGAATTTTTTTACTTGAAAATGGTAATGAAAAAGAAGCAAAATCAAACCTGGGTGTTACCTCCAGTGTGGAATATAATGCCATAGTATTTCCTTGTACCTCCTCAATGCCTTGGAAAGGTACCTTTGTCCAACATTTCACGGGCACTAATTCCACCTTGTCATCATTTTCCTTCTTTTGTAGTGAAAATTTTCCTAAAAAAGGTTGAAGAATGACAATTTTCTGATTTTGTGCACCCAATTCTTCAGCTTCTTTCTTCGACGAATCATGTTGCACACTTTCTTCATTGTTGTTGCTATCAACAGAATTTTTCTCCTGTGCAATCTCTTCATGTTCTTGAGGATTATTTTCAACTTGAAAAGGTAATCTTCCTTGGTTTACCTCTATCTTGCTCATGGACACGGCTAGCTGCGAAATTTGATTTTCAAGATATTTTATTCTAGCCTTGGTTTTCTGTCTATCTTGTTGAACCGTTTCAGCCAAACTCTTGATTAAAATCTCAAGCGGAGTTCCTGAACTAGTAAAGGGCTGTGATGGTGGAGATGGTTGGAATGATGGCCGAATTTGTTGTTGTGGAAAGTTCGAATTTCTATTTCCATAATTCAGATTCGGATGATCATGTCATCCATGATCATAATTGTTGGAGTATGGCTCATATTTTCTTTGTTGCTGCCATTGAAACCCTCCTACAACATTTACATGTTCATTCAAATCCTCTTGTAACATTGGACACATATCAGTTGGATGACCAACATTCACACAGATTCCACACGCCTTGACTTGCTGAACTTGCCCTGAGACAAATTTCTCCAAAACAGAAGTTAAAGTGTCTAATCTACGATCAATAGAAAAAACATTTACCTCATTAATCTTGCTCGGATCATACTTCCTTGTCCCAAACTGTTGAGCATTTTCAGCCATAACATTACAAGAAAATTCTTAAAAGGAAATAAATAGCAAAACCGTTCCCCGGCAACGGCGCCAAAATTTGACGAGTGTCAATTCGTCAAAATTAATTCACCTACTTCCCTAATAATGAGTATAAGGTAAGTCGGGATCGTATCCACAGGGAACGTTGTACTTATTCCTTTTTAGAATTTTACTAAGTAAATAATGCATATGAAATTATATTTTTAATTAACTAAAAAATAAACTAATTAACTAATTAATTGAAAATTAATGCTTTTAATTAAACTAACAGATTAATGCTTGACTTAATTCAATAAAATAAATTCCAACCAATGATTCAATTTCGTCTCGCATTTTATTTCTGATCATCGATGCAAAAATATCTTGTTGGATTTCAAATAAACCGGTTAAAAGTGTCGACGAGCGCCTAACACTCAATCTCTCCTTACCGTATTGATAATTAAGAGGCGGCTCGTTAATACCGTACCTAACCGAGTTACAACCTCAGAGGACGCTCGTAAGATTTAATAACTTGGTTGCATTAAGAAGCGAGACCGATTCGAGCCATGTGTATTGAAGCAATATCATGTAACAATGATCATCGTACCGTAATACGGTCCGATTATGCTTGTGATGCCTAAAAGGTGTATTACTTGCCACTTTGTTAAGACCGAGGACAATTACGGATCAACGGCGTTAACTAGCTTTAGATTATTATGTTAATTAATATTCTGGCCATTAAACATTAATTAGACACAATAATCTTCCTACGTGTAAAACGGAGAACGAACGAATATTCAAAACCCACACAAGATTTAGATCAATTAGATCTCACAGAAATGAAAAGCTTGAGACTTAATCTCATTATTTGGAAGAAGATCCTTAGCTATTAAACATGAATTAAAAAACAACTTACAAGAATAAACAAATCGTTTGTTCAGCGGATATGAATCTCAAGGAAAGATCACAAGTTCTTTACACTTTTCTCCACACAATTGTTAGTGACTATCTATCTCTCAAACTCTTGTTGAATGATATCCCTCTCCCCCTGGCCGACTTCTCCCTTTAATTGTTCAGGAGATACATACATAAATATGACTCCACTCTCCCACTAAACCACTACTTGGTAGTTTTAAAACTACCGATAACTTCCAAAAACCTCCCACTACTTGCAAATCAGTATTTTCATTTAATACATAAAATGAATTAGACATAAATAACTGTATTGTCTAACTGTCTAACAGGTCTGCTCGAAACTTCAGTGACTAGCCAACAGCTTCAGCTCCGAAATGTGAATATCACATGCCCATGTGACATCCCAAGTTTTCCTCTTTGCGAATCCGGCACTTTCCTCTTTTTCAGCTGCCTTTGTACCTACATCATAATCAACACAAAACCAAACCAAAAGTGTAATATTTTGCTCTAAAATAAATCATAAAACCCACTAATTTTATCACACTTTTGGGTTCCCATCACACACTTTCCATTCCACCCTTCCTTGTCTAGGGGAGGACGAAATTAAAAATGCGGAAAGTGTGCTGTCTAAATAGCGCGTTGAATACGCCTCGGTCACTTCAGTGAATTTTTGGTCCGTTACGGGAGCTATAAGTTTTCTGTATCAGGTTATCCCTTTTTTAGGGGATAACAGGATGCATGAATACATCACCCTTTTATTCACATCTTCTCTTGTGTAGGGGAAAATGGAAAGTGCAAGAAAGGATGTTGCGGGCCCCACTACAAACTTTATAAAAATTACCTTATGGCCTATTTCAGATCACTATGAGTGATTTGGGTTTTCTACATCAAGTTATCCCCTTTTTAGGGGATACCAAGATATAGGAATACATCACCCTTTCATTCCCACTCTCCCTTTTCTAGTGGAAAACGAGAAATAATAAGAAATGATGTTGTGAGGCCCCACTGCGATCCAAAATGTTTTAATAGAGTCGTCATCTTTATTTTAAGGAAGAAATAAAGAAAAACCAAAAATAAACCAGAGATTGCAAAAACGGGTTCGGGGGCTAAGTTACGAGTTGGGAAGGTGCTAGGCACCCAACTCGCCTTTTCGGTGTCAAAAACAGTTTTTGGCTAAAGTACACTTTTTGTTATCTTTTTCTAGCAAATAAATAAAGCATTAAAAGACAGAAAAGAAAACAAATACATCCATGTCTACATTATTTACGGACTTCCAGCCGCTTCTTTCCAATAATTTACAAATACATATAAAAATATTTGGTCATAATAATGACTCTTTTTAGTGCTACTTCCTAATTGAATCCGGACAGCACAACAGCTTATATTTTTACATTGGGCCGGATGAAATGTAACACTTTTTATAAATTAAAACCTTAAAGCTTACCTTTTAGCGGATTAGGGTGTGCTCACTCTGTCCTTCAGGGAGAGGGAGTCTTTTTTTTTTGATAAAGTGGTGTGAAGATTCGGGCAGAACAACTGCTTCCGAAAATAGCTTTTGGCCTCGGGATCGGGAACCGGAGAAAGCGGTTGAGATTGATGGATTGATTGCTTGAGGGAGGCGAAAAAGCGCAACAGCGCTTGCTTCGACGGATTGGCCTTTGGATTTGGATTCAGAGGATTCTTACCGCTCCTTTGAGATTTTTGGATCGGAGGAATAGGGTGGAAACCTAGTTGGAAGGCTATGGCTCACTTTGAACGGTTGGTTTTGAGTTTCGAGGAGATTTGGCAAAGTTTTGAGGCTTATAGGAGGAGGGGACTCTCTCTTTCTCACATCGTAAACTCTCAGTGGTTTGAGACGGCGTAAAATTTTTAATGCGTGGACTGTGTGCGATGAAGAGCGATGTTCTTTTTCAATCGCCGAGGAAACTGTATTTATAGGCTTGAGAGAGGCTTCCTTAGCTCTTAAGATTTCTTCTTCATGCATCATCGGCTGTACCGCGCTTTGGGAGTTTGTGCTAATTCTCATGGCCGTAAAAGCACTATTGAGGAAGCCGGGCGTTGCCTTCGGAGTAAACTAGGCGCCGAGCCCACTTCTTCCATGGGTGGCGCTGGTTATGATTTTGGTCTCCTTTTGGCACTTTGACCCCTTGCATTTGTTCAAGACGCATCTGTTTTGTCTTTTGCATCTTTAAACCAGAACTGTAACTTGACATTGGTTAAGATTTAACAGGTCTTGATATTTCAAGTCATGTTACATATCAGGGGTACGAAATTGGGGTGTCTACAATATCCGATAAAGAAGGAATTTAAGTCAAATTGACACATTTTTAACAGAACCTCAAACATAATTAAGACTAAATATAGAACTA
The DNA here is from genome assembly GCA_013146195.2 of Codonopsis lanceolata. Taxonomy (NCBI): domain Eukaryota; kingdom Viridiplantae; phylum Streptophyta; class Magnoliopsida; order Asterales; family Campanulaceae; genus Codonopsis; species Codonopsis lanceolata. The sequence continues at coordinate 1,237 of JABEVN020004303.1, read as the reverse complement.
AAAAAGAAAAGTAAAAACTCTAAATAAAGCACAAAACAGCACTATTATTTTCACATGGCCTATATTGTAATATACCCAAAATTTAAATAAAAAAATATTAATTACATCAATTAATGTTGTATTTTATTTTGGGTTGACCTTAATATATTTTTGGGCTTATTTTTTGTTATACGGGAAATTTCGAGTTGTGCCACAATAATACTTTGTTTGTTTGAGCTTTAGCCCAAAGTTGAGTTTTAGCAATGGAATGAACAATAAACTATTTTATGGCTTGACCCATTGATCTAGTAGTCTGGGTTAAATAATGATAACAATAAAAAAATAAAGTGATAATAATGATAATTAGAATTTTTTTTAAAAAGGAAGAGAAGATGGGAGGAGAAATGAAGATTCTGCCTCTTCCATAAAGATTAGGGGAAGCTAGTCATTCTTAGAGTCAATATAGTGAAAGAGTAGGTGGTGGTAGAGATTAGTCAGGGCAGGTTGTGAAGCAAAGCTAAATTGAGGTATGTAATGCATGGTCGTGTTTTAAATTGGTTCTTTTATAGTAGGGGGCATGGGTTGGAGGAAAAAAATGGAGAGGAATGTTGCACTGCTAAAGAAAAGAAATTAATTAAATGTGTAAAAACGACATGTATTTAAAACAACAATTAATAACTAACAAAAAGAAATTGTATGTTTTCAAGACAACAATTAAATAACTAATAGATTGACACTTTTAAAAAGAGTAATGAATTTGTGTTTCCAATGTGTATGTTCCTAATGCATGTCATCTACTTATTGTTAATAAATAGTTTCCATTTTCGGTAACATATTTTTTGGCGGAAATTTCCATTTTTAGACACATTTGTCATTATATATAGAGATGGTTTGTATGGTTTGTAGATTGCGAGTAAACACAATAGTATTTTTGATGAAAAGGAAGTTTATAATTTTTATTAGAAAGACGATCATTACAATGAATATGATGAGTGCGGCGGTGTCTAATGCTAAACCTAAGCTAGTATAGTATGACGGGGCTAGACGGATGACCAAGGCGATGATGTCAATCTTGGTGAGAGACTTTGTGGTTGGTCATTCATACACACCATCCTTAGACTGTCCAATCAACAGTATTCTCCCTGTTAGTAATTTTCGTTAGCCATGGTGGATTGTGGTTAGGGCGGCTAGAGGAAGAAGATGAAGGTTTAAGAGAAAAGCTCTCATATAGAAACTAATAAAGTTTAAGAATTAGCAA
>JABEVN020004302.1:0-14478 GCA_013146195.2 Codonopsis lanceolata | reverse complement strand
ACCATGTTAGCCGAATGTCGGCACTTTTTCTTTGCCTCGTATGGGAGATACTGGCGGGTGGGCCGGCCAGGTATACATCGATGTGGTCGTGGACCTGCTTTGCGAGCTCGGGATCGTCGGGTGAACATTATCCGGTGATTTTGGTGGAGACTTTGGCGGGCATGGATGCCTTTGCAAGTGGTGATGAGCTATTCCCTTAGGTAGCACTCTTTTGATCCACATGTGGGCTGGAAGAGCACTTTCACAGGTGATGGGCCGGTGCCGTCGGGAAGATATGATCCGAGGGCTCTATGGCTCTCGCGGTCATTTCCCTCGGACCAATTTTCGGAGATCGATTGGGTGAGATTTTTGTAAGAGGCTCCATGGATATAATATGGGTCATCGACACTGGCGAATCCGGCACTTTATTCTATATTCATGGGATATACCCGAGGTTGTTTTCTTTGGGTCTTAAGCGTACCTCTTTTTATAGAGCCGGGATCTCTGCGCCCGGTTTGGCGAGGCGACTTATTCGACTTGAGCCATCTGTGGCTTTGAAGTTGGATAATAGCAGGACCTAGGCACCATTATCCGAGGAATGTGGCGGCGAGGACTTTGATAGGCGTAGGTGGCCTATCTACTCAATTACATGCTCCTTTCCCATGAGTACCTATCATGGATCGTGGTGGCTTTAGCGTCCTCCCACATGTCAGGGCATGGTGAGGCGATTTGGCCGTCACATATCTAGTGGCATAGATGCTCGCCTAATGGAAATAGGCAAGGACATAGAGAGTTCGGGGCTAGTTGTCCCCGGGCCTATAGGAAGATTTTAGACAGTCGCGACCTTGGTGCTTGAGAAGGCTCTGGTCCCAATCTGGCCAGCGGGTCCTACCAAGCCCTCGTGAGCAATGTAGAACAAAGATAATCCTTGGGAACGAGAAGAGGTTATCCCTCCCCTTCAAGCTGGATGGGGCATTGCCCTTAGGAATGACAGCGCCCGTTCGGTGATCAATGTGAGTAAGCGGCATAATCCTTGGGAACGAGAAGAGATCATCCCTCCCCTCGGGGCGGATGGGGCCTTGCCTTTAGGATTGATGGGGTTGGTCGAGGTAATACAACTACTCGGAAAATGGGGATCTTGGCGATGAGGAAGAGGACACTTCCGATGGTTCTCATCTTTGGTGAGACTAGAGCCTCTTACGCGCTCGCGAGGTAGATGGTCCGGTCATGTGGTGGCCCGCCAGGCACGATGGATCACTTCGGGCTTGAGGCGCAAATGAAGGAAAATTGGGGGGGAGAAAGGGGGAAAGGGGTAGAGGTAGCAAGATAATAGATATATGCAGACAAATAATGCATAATCTAAATATCTCAAGCAGTTATTCTAAGTTGCACCTTAGGACTGATAATATTATATTTTGGTTTATTTATATTTTTATTATTATTATGCGAGCCTCTGCCAGGTGGTTTCTCTTTCTTTGTCGATCGAGACTGCGGTGAACCCGAGGTTGGATCTTGAGGATTTAAAGAGAATTCATTCCCTTTTCTTTTCTCTTGATTTTTTTTTTTCTCTAACTTTTTCCTAGTTCACCCTTTTCGGGTTTCAATCTAACGAGCCCTTATATCTCCTTTTATTGTTTTTTTCAATTTTATATTGCTCTAATTTTGCCCTTTCGGGTTTCGGCCTAGCGATTTGAGAAGCAAGCAAGCGGATAGATTAGCTCAAGCATAATACCTTTTGAGCTTGTCAAGATTGAAGGGTGAACAAGATCTTCTCCTTTTGGTTCGTGAGGAATGACACCTCGGCCAGGATTTCTTTGACAACATATGACCCCATCAGGTGGAGATTTCCATTTTCCCTAGTATCAACATAACTAGGGGTTTTTTCTCAGGGCGAGAGCCAGACTTGGATATCACGGCCTTTAACTTTTTATTGAAGGCTCGGGCTATCCGCTTTGATATGCTCGGTATGCTCTAGGGCTAGCAAGCGCCGTTCATCGATTAGGGCTAATTTTTCATATCGCCTTTTGACCCGATCAATTTTTTATATAAAAATTCCATCAACACTGTAATGATGGAATTTCAATTTTAATGGGTAGCAGCCTCCATGCCATATGCTAGAAAGTGCAGGCGTAGCTAGTGGGTGTTCGGACGAAGTGCAATAGCCCGAAGGGCTAGCGGTAATTTTCGAGCTAGTCTCTTCTTGTGTCGACCATTTTTTTGATAATATTTTCTAACGTTTTGTTGGTCGCCGATGGCACCATTTTCTTGCGGTCGGTAGGGGGATGACTTATGCCTTTGGATTTTTAACTCGCCAAGAGGCGATTTACATCCCCTTCAAAATACGTCTTTGTTGTCAGGATTATTTTGAAAGGCACCCGTATCGATATATGATGTTGAGTGCGGATGAATTCGGACACCTTTCAAGCATTCAAGATTTTATAGGAAGAGGCTTCCACCCACCGTAAAAATGTCGGCGGCTACCGGGAAGATATTCGTGCCATTAGTTCCCGGGTGAATTTGGCCTATAACGTCGATTCCCCAAGTTGAGAAGGGCCAGGGGCGTGGAATTATATAAGATAATGCGAGGGGCACGTGTTGCAAATTTGCGAAATCTTGGCATTTGTCGCAATAGCGCACCAGTGAATCGGTTTCAAGCGTACTCCATAGTACCTGTCGGATAACTTTCTTGGATAACATATGGCCATTCATGTGGGGCCGTAAGTACCACCATGAAGCTGGTCCATGATTTGCTCGGCTTTGGCACAGTCGGCGCATAATAGATTAAGGCTTTGATAATGCCTTTTGTATAGGCTGTCACCGTTGAACACGAATTGCGATGCCCACCTTCGTAGGGAGACTTTCCCTCTCTTGTCTAGGCTGGGAGGATAGATCCCTTTTTGAAGCAGATTCAGGATATCAGAATACCAAGACTCGTGATGCACGTTTCGGTGCGCATTGATTTTGAAGCGTGATATCAGGGTGACCTTCTTCCCGACTACAAATGGTTGGACATGAGTTTCTACAGGAATTTGGACCAACGGTGCTAGAGTGTCCAGTGCATCGGCAAATTGATTTCTATCTCGCGGCAAGTAATGGAATGAGATGGAATCAAATTCGTGGCAAGAATCTTTGTCAACTTGGCATGATAGAGTGCGGTCGGGGATAGGGATCTTAGGTTTCCACCTCCCTTCGACTTGATTTATGACCGGCGGAGTCTCAGTAGACTTCAAGTCCTTGGCTCTTTTTGGAAAGCTTCTTCTAGGCCGGCAATCTGAGGCATATTCATTGTATTGTTCGAGCACTCGAACTCCAACCTTATGGCCAGTGGAGTATGGGAATTTGTTGGGTCAATTAGCAAGATTCCTATGCCAAAACCTTTTTCGTTTGCGGCCTTGTCGAAGAACATTTGCCAGTTGGTGTCGTGGTTACTAATTTCCAGGACACCTTCGTCTAGGAAGCTAGGCTCAGCTGCATCTTTTGCTTTTAAGGGAAGATCGGCTAAGTGGTTTGCAATTACACTGCCTTTGATAGATTTTAGTGTGACATAAGTTATGTCAAACTCGTTGAGAAGAAATGACCACTTAGCGGTCATTTGAAAGTGATGGCTTGCCGAAGATGTACTTTATAGGATCCATTATGGAGATGAGCTTGATGGATCGTCCTTACAGATAGGTTTTGAGCCTTTGAGTTGCCCAGACTAGGCCGATGCAGCTTTTCTCTAGTGCTGAATAATTTAGCTCGCTTCCTTGCAGCCTCCTACTTATGAAATACATGACATTTTCAACGTAGGAATTTTCTTTTTCTTGGGCGAGTGATCAATGTATTTTATACGTCAATTTTATATGCCTCTATGACTTAAATTAGGCTATTTAACGAGACTTTTGGCTACTGATATGTGTTTTTAGTGGTTTTGTAAGTTTCAGGGTTTTTAGAAAATATGTAAAACTCCAGGGTTTTATATGCAAATTTCAAGAAGGGCCCAAGATGTAAAATGAAGAAGTAAAGAAGATTCAACAATCTGGAGACCTTGCGGTCACAAGGTACCCAGACCTTGCCCCCGCAAGGTGGGCAGCAACATTGAAGAAGGCAGAAAACCAAGGCCAGAAAATCTAGAGACCTTGCGGACGCAAGGTACCCCAGACCTTGCGACCGCAAGGTGGTCAGAATGCTCCTAAGTTGTATTTTCACAGAGATTCAATTGGATTACAACTCCCTAGTATAAATAGAAGTCGGATGTCAAAGCCTAGGATATAGAAAAACGACTGGAAACAGTTTTGTATAGATTTTAGGTAGATTTTAGGTTGTATAACATAGTTAGATTGTGTAATTATAATTTATGAAGATCAAGATCATGTTTCTGTTAATCTCCATGTGCTGTTCATTGTCTATGATGAACTAAATAATAGATAATGATTTTATCCAAATTATCCGATAACACCCAATTGTCACCCCTAATGTCAAAGACACCAGCTCAATTCCGTTGATGAATGCGAGCTACTCCATGGAGACAAAGTAACCACCAATATTCTTAAGCTTGAACCACCCACTTCAATAACATACTCCTTAGGAACATGATGATTTTCGGTCAATTTCAAAAAAGAAAACCCATGAAGGAGTATGATTCCATTGGCAACAAATACAATAGACAAACCGGCTGAATTCAAATTGTGTTGAATATTCTTGACTGAGTAAAAATTCAACCTAACCATAACGTGAATTCAAATAACAACAAACTCACCGGCTAAAAGCAAAAGAATAAACAAACTCAGAGATATAATAGAAGGCTAGACATCCTTCCTATATATTATTCATATGAAAAAAAAAAAAAAATTATTCAACAATTAAAAAAATAGCCGACTGAAATTAGCGGATGTTTGGCTAAACATCCAACCAAGCGGATGTTTAAAGAAACATCGCAGAAAGACATAGATAAAGAAACTTGGCAGAAAACGATATTGAAATAGAAGTCTATAAAATGGCAAAGATCGGCCTTAATTTTTTAGGTTGTTTTTTGGTCGATTGAACGAAGAAATCAATCGTTTGTAGTTAACCGATCGAGCTTGCCTTTCTCGCTCCCAACCCCGTTCTTATACATTTGCTTTGAACATGGATATGAATCAATCTATTGTTCAAAATGATGATCTTGATCGAGGATGATAGTAAGGGGTCCATTCCTACTGATCAATTCATTGGAAGTGAAAATGCAGAGCCTATGTTGCAATTAGGGTTGGGTGGAGGATCGGAATCGTACCCAGAACGGCCTGATAAGTCTGATTGTATCTCTTATTTGACGTTTGGCTTTTGTAAGGACGGCTCACGGTGTTGTTTGAATCATCATCCCCGTGATCGAGGTTCGGTAATTTATTCAAACTCCCCCTTTTCTTACTCTTTACTGTTACACGTGTGTGGGTATATGGTACATGTGTTGTTGGAGAGATCTAGGATACTGTAATCTCAAACACAGAAACCTGGATATATTGTAGAATCATGTACAGAACACTTTCTTGCAATAATTATTCGACTCTATCAAATATTCTAGGTTACACGAATATCCTTATGGGATAAGACTACAATTGCCCTCCTGTTATGACACTGAAGCAGAAGACTATTTTTAGAGTGTTATATATATATTTTGTTATCCAAAAACGAAGATGATGGATCTATTATATAATATATTGTGTCTTTTGATTATTAACATTCGTAAGCCCGTAAAACTTATATGAATATGCACTCTACACCCCCAAATTCACAATGTAGTATTCTCGAGCTCACACATTTTTAAAATATAAACCCCAACTATACCAAATGATCAATTATTTTACTTAAATCATCAACATGTATGTATAAGGTAATTTGTTGTATCATTGATGTGATCAATGTGTTTTATGTCAAGAATTTAGTTTTATCTTCTGATTGATTAGATCTAATTTGGGGATTACATGTGTTTTTTGCAAATTTTGCACGTTTTGGGGCTGTGAATTGTCAAGATTGGATATTTCTACAAGCAAATTTTGCACCCATTTAAGTTGATTAATAAAGTAACTTTCGTAATTATCGTATTGTATAACACTCTGATTTCTAGGTAAATAGTATTCGTTTGAAAATCATATTTTTTTAAGAAAATGATAATTTTAGTAATTTATTCGTAATAAAATGACACTTTTATATGTTAATTTTTAAAAGTTGACTCGTTAAACGAAACATACAAAAATGAAATATTAGACTCTTTTGCTTAGAATAAAGAGAGTATTATTTTATTTTTATTTTTACATTTTTGAATCTTTAATCAATTGAGTTTATGACTGAAGTTGTCTTGAATAATTAAAATATTAATATCAAATGACATTTTTGTTTACCAAACTTTAAGAAAATGTGTGGTTTTCATGTGGTCTTTGGTTATTGGATATAAAAATTAAAAGTGAGATTTAAATGATATAATTGTATTTTTTTTATCTACTAGTACAATTATAGTATAAAATAGTATCGTAAAATTTTAAAACATTTTGGCTACGTATTCAATCAATTTAACAACTTAATTTTTGAGTTAATAGAAACTAATATTCAGTATTATGCCTACCATGTTGTGATAATTAAATTAATTTTTAAAATAATATTATGCGACTTAAATAATTATTTTCTTGTGATAGTAAAATAATACTCCCACCATTTTTGAGTAAGTATCCTAATCCAACACACTGAGAAAAAAAATAATAATTAACTGTATTATAAATGATGGTGAAATACATGATTTCCTTTAATACTCTTGAGTATGTGGTTATAATTAAAGTAACTAGAAAAAATAAGGATAAAGTGATAAAAGTATTTTCCTAAAAGGGAAAATTTTGAAAGATAACAATTATTTTAGAACGGACGAGAAAAAGATAATTTGAAAATAGGAGTAAATATTTTCTAAAATTTGGTTAGACAAATTCCTTATTTGTATTATTTTTATATATGTTATAAAGTGTTATAAGTGAAATTGATTAAACATATTTAATGGAGTACAAAAATAGATAATAAGGGGTCCATTCCTCCTCAATTCATTGTAAATACATCAATTTGTTAACGTGATGGTTAAAAAAAATGACAGTATTGTTCAAAAATGATGATGATGATTTACAAGTAGGTCAAAACATGGATAAGAGATCTATGATGATTAGAGCAGGGCCGGCCATGGGTGGGGTTTCAGAATATTTGTGTACTATCTTATAGTTCCTTCGTTTTTAAATAATTGTCATGTTTTTCTTTTTGTTAAATTCTAAAATAATTGTTTTTTTTTTGAAAACTTTTCTTTTAAGAAAACAATTTTATCATTTTATCCTTACTTTTTCTATCTATTTTATTTATGACCATATGTTCAAAGCTTTAAAATAAATCACATATTACACTAATATTATAATACAGTCAATTATTCATATTTCTATTTTGGAATAGGTGACCTGATGGTTAATTTATTTGATAGAGAGTGAGAGATCCAGGATTCAATTTTTCCGGTCTTACGCATTCTACTTTTCTTTTTAATATTGTAAATGATGTAAATTTTATTTTTTATAAATAGCCCCCTCGATTTCATATTTGTATGTTGCGATTCTATCTGACCGTAGTTCAACATTCGATCCACGTCGTAGAGACAGTATTGTTCCATACTTGTTTAAGATGTCAACATTCGATCCACGTCGTAGAGACAGTGTTGTTCCAAATGGTGATCATGATCCACTGGATAGCGGCGGTGGCGGTAGCATTGCGAGACAAATTATTGGAGATTGTAGTGTAAATTACGTTATTTTCTTACTTTATTTTATTGTTTTACATACATATTTAACTAATATTCATAATGGTCATAGACTCAGAAATACGGTCCTGATATCGGATTTTGACTTGTTTTTTTTTTTATAACAGTCTAATATGACATCTTCTGAGGCTTCCCTGTCAACACCACGATCACATCATCTACCAAACGATAGTCAACAGGTGGCACTCGTCGAGTCTTTACAAGCTCAGCTGGATCAGTGTGAACAAGTTATACAAGAGAAGAATGCGCAAATCATTGCCCTCGTGCAGATGGATAGTAGCGGCGGTACTAGCATTGCGAGACAAAATCACCTAAAGCGTTGGTGGAGGCCGAAGGCTTGGAGAGGGTTGACAAAGAAGAAACAACCTAGAGGTACGAAGAATCCTAACCATCATGGAAACTAAAGCGCTGCAACAATATATGATTTGATATTGCATGTAATAAAAATGATTAAGTTTTTTGGAAAATGGTGGTGCTGTTCTTTCTGTTATCAAATAATAATATCTTCTTGTTAATTGTATTTATTATTTCCTATTATTTCCCTACCTTGTACAGTTCTTTTCCTTGTGTAATTCTTTCCTTATTGTAAATCCTACCTTGTAAATGATTCTTGTATCACACTCCTTGTGTAACCCTAATTGTATTCTCATATATAAATAGGTGGTTCAATCAATAAAAAGGTTATGTCATTATTCCTGAAGTTTATTATTTTCTACATGCATGGTATGAGAGCCTTACTCCTTAAACCTATAATCATTGCACCTTCGCAAACCCTTAAATCCTCACCACCGTCCGATCCTAGATTCAATATGACCTCCAACATCATCACCATTCAAGACCCCATCGATACCACCAAAACCTTCCAATTCATCAACATCTCCAACCACAACATCACCAAACTCACCCCTACTAGCTACCTAGCATGGAAGCTTCAAGCTGAATCCACGCTCATCAGGTATGATCTGTACAAATTTGTCAATGGCACCATCCCTTGTGCTCCAACCACCATCACCGCCAACAATACCCCTATCCCTAACCCGGCTTACATCCCGTGAGTGCGCCAGGAGAAGCTGCTCTTTGGAGCCCTTGTTGGTTTCTCCTCACCCCGCCTTTAGTGTCGTTCATTGGGCAAGCCCCCACCCCTCGGGATGCCTGGCTCATCCTCGCCAATACCTTTGCTCGCCCCTCCTGTGGGCACATTAAGAAAATTAAGGACCAACTCAAACGGGTGACGAAAGGTACTCAGTCAATTTCCGAGTATATGCAGCTCATCAAGGGCAAGTTAGATGAACTTGCTGCCCTCAACAAACCACTAGACCACGAGGATCTCATCGAGAAAGTGCTGGGCGGCCTAGGTGAGGACTGTCGCCAGGTCACTGATGTTATTGAAGGACGTACGTGACACTCCCATACCATTTGATGAACTGTATGAGAAGCTCATCAACCGGGAGCTCGTTTTGAAGCAATCCGCACCAACTCTTTACCCGATCACGCCTAACACCATGTCGACAAGGTCACATAGCTCTGCTCAGCATCCTCGATCATAGCATCCTGCCCCAGGCCATCGCTCCTCGCCAAATTTCAACTCGGGATCTCGGCGTCCCTACCTCGGCAAATGTCAGGGCTGCAGGCAACAGGGTCACACGGTTTCACAGTGTGTCCCTCCTTTCACCTTGTTCAGACCTTGGCACCCACGTCTGCTCGCTCCTTGTCCACAACCAACAACTGGCACTCACGAGCTCATATGGCCACTACCACGGGCAACCCCTCTCCAAGCTGGATACTTGATAATGGCGCATCTCATCATGTCACCAACGATCTTGATAATATGTCTTTTCACCGCCGTACTTGGGTAACAATGACATGGTCGTAGGTGATGGCACCGATCTGCCCATTACCAAAATGGGTTCAACCTCTCCTCCTACACCCTCAACTACTTTTAAATTGCATAATGTTCTTTTTGTTCTTAGCATGCATTGAAATCTTATTTCTATTTCCCAATTCTGTACATCTAATAAAGCTTCTATTGAATTCTCACCAACTTCCTTTTTTATGAAGGATCTACAGACAGGGACCTTGCTGCTGACAGGACAATCTAAGGATGGTGTGTATGAATGGCTGAGCTCTCTCCCTCCCTGTCAGCCCACTGCCTTCTCCAGTTCCAAGAGTTCTTCTCATGACTGGCATCATCATCTAGGTCACCTATCTCCTCCAAATCAGAGTCATTTGGAGTGTAAGTTTTCTCTTAAGGATAATCGGGTAGCTTCCTCTTTTTGTAATGCGTGTCTAAGCAATAAAAGTCACAAACTTCCGTTTTCTTTATCTACCATTGTCTCCTCCCATCCCTTTCAACTTATTTACTCTGATGTTTGGACCTCCCCCATCATATCGCTTGTTGGATTCAAATATTATGTTATATTTGTTGATCATTACATGCATTACATATGGCTCTACCTTCTAAAACGAAAATCTGATGTTGCTTCCATATTTCCTCATTTTCAAGCCCTAGTGGAAAACCACTTCAAACACAAAATTGTCACACTTTACTCGAACAAAGGAGGGGAGTATACTGGCATTGCCAAGACCATTGGGCTTGCCACCTACCTCACCAACAAAGGCATCTCGCACCTCACCTCTCCTCCTCACACTCCTGAGCACAATGGCTTCTTTGAGTGTCGTCATCGTCACATAGTCGAGATTGGTCTCTCCCTTCTGACCAATGCCTCGCTTCCTCTTACCTACTGGTCGCATACCTTTCTCACTGCCACCTACCTCATTAATTAACTGTCTTTCAACACCTACTCTCCAAATGTCCTCTCACTATCAAAAACTTTTTAGGTCTCCTCCTAACTACCTTAAGCTTCGTGCTTTTGGATGTCTCTGTTATCATTGGCTGGGACCATACATTTCTCACAAACTTAATGCTCGGTCCCTCCCTTGTGTCTTTCTCGGGTACTCATTTACCCAAAGTGCCTATCTCTGTTATGACCCGGCCAACTCTAAGCTTTATGTCTCTCGTCATGTCCGATTTGTTGATTTTGAGTTTCCCTTCTCCAAGGTCGACATTGCTCTTCCTCGTCCTGATGAGTCCACCTCGCATTCTTCACCCCATCTCCATGACATCCTTCCGCCTCACCTTGCTCCTCCTCCTCCCACAACTCACACTTCCCCCATTATGACCCGCTCTAAAAATAACATAAACAAACTCATTCACAAGCTTAGCCTCTCTGCTCGGCTATCCTCCGACACTGAACCAACCTGTGTCACCAAAGCCATCAAAGACAGTCGGCGGCGACAGGCTATGTCCGAGGAGTACAATGCTCTCATTAAAAATGGCACTTGGGACTTAGTATTTCCCACTGTGGTTCCTAACATTATTGATTGCAAATGGATATTTCGAATTAAACGGTTACCTGAGGGCATCATTGACAGGCACAAAGCTTGCCTAGTCACGAAAGGTTTTCCTCAACGGCCGGGGGTTGACTTTCATGAAACATTCAGCCCGGTGGTTACACCCATAACGGTTCGGCTTATCCTCTCCATTGATGTTAGTCGAGTTGGTCTCTTCGGCAACTGGATATCAATAATGCTTTCCTCTAAGGGACACTCACTGAGGAAGTCTTCATGGCTCAACCACATGGCTTTGTTGATTCTAATCGCCCTCAGCATGTTTGTCACATACGCAAAGCTATTTATGGTCTCAAGCAAGTCCCACTACTAGAAAAATGACCTTTAGTGACGGAATTTTCCGTCGCTAAAGGCGAAATTCGCCGCTAGTAGCCCCCACGACGAATTTTTCCGTCGCCTTGCTAATCTTCGCCGCTGATGCCGACGGACTGATTTCTATCGCAAGGCAGCCTTTAGCGACGGAATTTTCCGTTGCTAAAGGTTGATTTTCAGCGACGGAATTTTCCGTCGCTAAGTTTATTTGACGGAATTTTTCCGTCCGAAATTAACCTTTAGCGACGGAAAATTCCGTCGCTAAAGGCATTTAAAAATTAATTAAAATTGACTTCAAATACTAAAATTCCGTCAAAAGCTAAAGCGCTTTTAAAAATTAATTAATTGACTTCAGCGACGGAAAATTCCGTCGCTAAAGGCTTTTAAATTTAATTAAATTTGACCATTGATTGAAAATTCGACGCTAAAGGCTTTTTAAAATCAATTAAATTTGATTTCAGCGACGAAAATTTCGCTAAAGGCTTTTAAATTTAAAAAAACGCCAAAAAATACTATTATTATAAATTTTTGTACCTGATAATATAACAATTAATACAAAACCAAGATACAAAATAAACAATAATATAAAATCAATTTAAAAACATCAAACCTCAGTAAATGTTATTACAACAATCCATGTAAATTATACATAACAACTAAAAATCCATGTAAACTATATCTAGAGTTAACTTGTAAATTTAAACTTGTACAAATCCATGTAAACTATATCTAATAAAAAACTAAAAATAAAATTAAAAAAATCCTACGACATGAGTATTAAAAAAACTTCATCTTCACGCAATCAACTGGAAAACCCGTCTCCAAGTAAAATTACTATTTTGATTAAAAATCAACAAGAAAAAGTAAGTCATTGTTTTCATATGATCAAACAAGAAGCTTTAGAAGCTACCATAGAATACATTTATGGCATAATCATCATTTCTTTGTTTTTTTGTCGGATGAACCTAAACATGTACAAGTTATCCAAAATCAATTAGTTAATAATAATAACAAAATGGTCGAACCCTATTTCCCACCCCAATATGAGTATTAAACCGAGGAATGGAAAGAGAAGAAATGAAATAAATGTTGCTTGAAAGTATGCAGCTCTGGCTTTCAAAGTCCCCCAACGCATATACAGCTATGTTGTTCGTTTCAAAGTCAATTAAACTACAACCATGGATTTCATAGCATCAACATGACTACCTAGCTAACAAGCATACATAAATTGATGTTTAAACATTAATACACTAAATTTACACTAACACCCCTTTGTTTCTTACCATTTACACTAACACCCCTAAACGTACATACAATTATCTTTTTGGTTTCAAAGTCAACTAAACTACAACCATGGATTTCATAGTATCAACATGGCTACCCAAATAACAAACATATATAAATTGATGTTTAAACATTAATACACTAAATTTACACTAACACCCTTATTTATTATTTATTATTTACACCAACACCCCTAAACGTATATACGCTATGTTGTTCACCATGAATTTCATAGCATCAACATGGCTACCCATCTAACGCACGCAATAAATCGATGTTTTAGGTTTGTGATAGTGTTATGGTTTAGTTTAGCTTTAGGTTTTAGGTTTAAGGTTTAAGGTTTACGCTTTAGTGGTTAGGTTGTGGTTGCTTCAGGTCAGTCAGTTGTGGTCAGTTGGCGGGGTAGAGGCGCGGTGGGGTCAGTGTGTGTGGTCAGCGTGGTCAGTTAGGTTTAAGTTTAGTGGATAGTGTTATGGTTTAGGTTTAGTTTAGGCTTTTGGTTTAAGGTTTACGCTTTAGTTGGTCGGGGTTAATTGGGGGTGGGTTGGGTGCGTCAAAGGGTCAGTCAAGCCGCTTGAAGCTAGTGGATAATGTTATGGTTTAGGTTTAAGGTTTACGCTTTTGGTCAGTTTAAAGTAGGTCAGTCAGCGTGTTGGGATTAGGTTTAGATTTAGGTTTTAGATTTAAGGTTTAAGTTTTTGGTCATTGGATGGGTCAGTGGGTCAGTTGGGTTGTCAGTCAAAGGGGGCGGGCGGGCGCGGGGCGGTTGGTGTTAGGTTAGTGTTATGGTTTAGGTTTAAGGTTAGTGTTACTTAATTAGGTTTTAGTTTAGGTTTAAGGTTTACGCTTTTGTGGTTGTGGTGGGTCATTTAGGTCAGGGTGGGCAGCGGGTCAGCGGGTCAGTCAAAGTTGGGGTGTGATTAGGGTTAGGGTTTAGGCTCAGGATGTGTTATGGTTTAGGTTTAAGGTTAGTGTTACTAATTAGGTTTACGGTTTGTGCTTCAGCTTAAGTTTAGGTTTAGGTTTAGGTTTTAAGTTTTAGGTTTACGGTTTCGCCACTTAGTTGTGGTCAGGGCCGGGGGTTTAGGTCAGTCAGTCAGGGGTCAGCGGGTCAGCGGGGGTCAGCGGGGTCAGCGGGGTCAGCGGGTTAGTTTAAGCTTGGGTCGTTATGGTTTAGGTTTAAGGTTAGGTTTATGGTTTAGTTTAGGTTTAGTTTTTCAGTTTTGTGGGTTTTAGGTGCCTTTAGGTTTGCGGTTTGTGCTTCAGGCTGTGGTCAGCTTAGTGGTCAGTTCAGTTTAGGTTTGTGGTCACCGTCAATTGGGGTCGGCCGGCTTCAGCGCTGGGGCCGTTGGGGCGGTGGAGCGGGGTCGGTTGGGGCGGGCAGTTAGTTGTGGATAATGTTATGTTTAGGTTTAAGGTTAGGTTTATGGTTATGGTTTAGGTTTTAGGTTTAAGGTTTAAGGTTTAAGGTTTAAGGTTGTATCGGTCACTAGGTCAGCAAGGGAAGGCGGCTGGGTCAAAGTGATCAAGTTGTATTTTAGGGTTTGGGATAGTTGTTATGGTTTAGGCTTCTTAAGGTTGCTGGTACGGTAATTAGGTTTATGGTTTAGGCTTTAAAGCTTAAGTTTAGTTTAGGCTTTAGCTTCTAGATTTAGGCTTTAGGTCTTTAGGTTTTAGGTTTAAGGCTTCATTAAAGTGGTCAG
>JABEVN020004301.1:0-14479 GCA_013146195.2 Codonopsis lanceolata | reverse complement strand
GGGCCGAGGTGGAACCATGGTCGGACCGCCCAAATAGGAGGAAAGTAAACATAACATGCAAGGACTTAATTTAAGAAAACGGCGTGGCGTAACATTAGGGGCGTAACACGCCTCGGCACAAAAGGCGAATTTTTAAAACTTTTCAAACGATACGGTTAAGCAATTAATCCAAGTCATCGGCGACACTACATGGAACCCAAGCTAACAGTTTATGGACAGGAATTAAATAAGAGCTAATAGGATGCTCGGCGGAAGACTTATACGTAGTGGAACTAAGGTAACCAAGCTCGGCTTACACATCTTAGGCATCAAAAGGAATTACAATTACTACAAGTGTTAAAACTACAAGTAGCTAATAAGAGTAACAAGATCAAGTTCTATACAAATTCCCAAGCATAGTCTAATTGACTTGCTTAAACCCATCGTCCTTACAAAATATAAAACAAGAGGAAGAGGACATCTAAACCACCTCTTCAAATATCAACGGCGGACCAAAAAGGGGCACAAAGCACGAACACAGCAAATCTCAACGAGCAGGACCTGTCTTGCTAGGATCTAAAGCAGTAAAGGGGAAAGGGTAAGTCATAAAGACTTGTAAGCTATCAATCATGCATGTCATGGCAATATGCAACATACAAGGCAAGATATCGTCACATAAGCATAGAGGTCATATATCCAAGATGCACATTGTTTCACATAGGTGCGCATAATTAAATCACATAGGATAAGGATATATGGAGGCCGGGCCGCTACGTAGTTCACGCATACAAGCGTTATACGGAATGTGCGGTATCGAATGTGTGTAAGTACATCGATCTTCCGAGGAGATGCAGGGATAGACACCAATGATGCTCTTAATGATTACAGAAAGAGAGCTCTTCCCATCTGTGGCCACGATTGGAGGCGTGTGTGAACAAAGGCGGGATGCCACCGATTGGACTCATGCAAATGCCAAGTAATGTTTACTTAACAAAATTCTCAAGTAGAGAACGAGGTCGACAAGAGCGATCTCGTTCATGACAAGTAAATTATTCTCATCAATAACCAAGTAGGATTGAGTTCGACAAGAGCGAACTCACATGTCAATTAGGCATTCTATAATATGACATTCAAGATCAAGCAAGGTAATCAATCCAAGTTCAAGAGTCTAGAATTATTATTCTTAGGGAAACGTGTTTAGAACGTCGTAGGGATTGATCGGTGAGCCGGTATTGTTCAATGGCTCGCTAAACTTGACTCCGTTGAGTCGTCTCTAATAATTCATCCAATAGAGTTTAAATGCTAATTGCATCCTAAACCCTTTTCTAAGTTCTCGTATACGGTAGACTAGGTCATTAATCCTCTTAACAACCATAGTCAAGAATTATCAATAATCCAAATTCAATGGGACCTTAGAATCATTATTTCAAAGGTTATTAAAATGCAATGGTCCAAGAACATTAATTATTCATAGGAGGACATAGAACACAATTAATTCTAAGCATAGGACCCAATTCAATAGGAAGAACAATTCATAGCATATGAAACCCTAGAAATCATAATCTCTAAGAGTTGTCAAAATCCATTAGTCCAAGAACAATAGTTGTTCCTAAGGAGGCATAGAACACATTTAATTCTAGGCATAGGACCCAATTCAATAGGATGAACAATTCATAGCATATGAAACCCTAGAAATCATAGTCTCTAAGAGTTGTCAAAATCCATTAGTCCAAGAACAATAGTTGTTCCTAAGGAGGCATAGAACACATATAATTCTAAGCATAGGACCCAATTCAATAGGATGAACAATTCATAGCATATGAAACCCTAGAAATCATAGTCTCTAAGAGTTGTCAAAATCCATTAGTCCAAGAACAATAGTTGTTCCTAAGGAGGCATAGAACACATTTAATTCTAGGCTTAGGACTAATTCAACAAGATGAACATGTCATTCAAAAATCTCATAGGATCAAATCATCAACAAACATGGCTTGGACATGGTAGAAGCATGGGAGTCATGAGAAGAGGGGGACATGGCAAGTCTAACATACATCCTAAGGGGAATCAATAGCTTACCTTACACCCAAGAAAAAGATGGAATGAGCACAAACTATTCGGATGGAATCGTGCTCCTCGACGATAGCTTCACTTCGGTGGTCTCGGTTTGACAATCGGAGGTCGGGAGCTCAATCTATGGAAGCAACACACACTAGTCTCACCTTTCTCTACACACACAAGACATGGCAAGAGAGAGAAGAAGATGATCTGAATTTTGAAGGTTTAAGTTTGATTACAACAATGGGAGGCTTTTATATTTTGCATGAAGTGGGTGGAATTCCACTTGTCACAAGGAGAAGGGTGTCCAAATCCACTTGTCAAGAGGAGGGAGATTGAGGTTAGGCTTAATCCCACTCAATTAGGGTCTAATAGGATGGTTTAGGGTCAAATAGGATGGGGTATTAAGTGGCAAAAGTCGTACACACCAGAACAGGAAGTAAAAATCCCGTAGATGGCCTCTGATGTTGAGGCGGGCGCCTCACCAAAGCCCAGGCGGGCGCCTCAGATGCTGGGGCTAAGTTCATGACCATTTTTTGATAAGTTACTGGACAGTTAATTTTGTAAAATCGACCATAAATCGCTCACAACTCCAAATGAGGTGATTTTTGATTTTTCGGAAACTAGACTCATTGAACTATATTTTAGAATTTTAAATTACTCCATTTGGACTTATATTGATCAAGATATGGTTACTACAAGTTCATGTACAGAAGTTGTTTTCCTGAAAACTGAATTCTGGCACAGCCGTAAGTCAAGACCTAATTGAGGTACTTAGACACCTTGGAAAATTACCAAATTTTACAGAGAGTATTCTAACATATGTAGGTAAAATATACTAAATTTTTAGAAAATTCTATTCAGTGGATTAGTACCAGAATTTTCCCGAAGTTTGCCCAAAAACATGACTGATCTGTGAAGGAATAAATTGGTCATCTCATAACCAAAGGTAACAAGTCTATGAACAATGATTGTGCAAGCATGACAAATACTAGTACACTTGGTCTAGAACTCAAATGAACTTCTCACAAGTTGAAAACACAAAGAATACGAGCAACAAGGAAATCGCTAAGGCCAAAACAAAGCAAGAAAGTTTATAAACTTCCAAACAAGCTCACTATGATCAAGATGAGTGTTATAAGTCATTTATGCAAGGTAATAGCACTCCAACAAGACTTGGTTAAGTTCTAACATGCTAAGGTGAACACTCAAGGCACAAACGGCAAGGTATGCAATGCATAGAAGACATTCAAGCGACTATGAACGTAACAACTCCAATGCAAGCATGACATGAATAGAATGAAGTCTCTAACATGTTAAGACATACATTAAGCATGTTATAAAGGTACTAAGGCTCTAGTAGGACTTAGTTAAGTACTAAGATGATACACGAAGCAGTTTTAACAAAGCATGCAACGTATAGAAGCATACAAGCAGCTACGATCATGGTTGACCTAATGCGAGCATGGTATGAACAATATGGACTCTAAAACATGTTAAGGCACATAATGAACATATTAATCAAGTACAGAAGGCATGTTACACAAGTAGGATTTGGGTTCTCACACATACCTTCCCTTCTCGCGACTCGACCTCTACCAGCCTCGCCAAACCACCT
Source organism: Codonopsis lanceolata (assembly GCA_013146195.2). Taxonomy (NCBI): domain Eukaryota; kingdom Viridiplantae; phylum Streptophyta; class Magnoliopsida; order Asterales; family Campanulaceae; genus Codonopsis; species Codonopsis lanceolata. The sequence goes on along the minus strand of JABEVN020004301.1, from coordinate 10,827 downwards.
TTCCAAAGATCTCTTCCGACCACGCCCAAGCTACTACTTACGACAATAATCAGATTCATATTGGCCTGGCCCCATCTTCATCTCATCCGGCCAACTCTGAAATTTTGTCTCTCTTGGATGCCATATACGCCAGACTAGGAGAACTGACTAGTATCTCCACAGCTGCCGCCGAGGTTGCCACTGTCGCGTCCATGGAAAATGATAGGACTGCTGCCCTTCTACGGCAATTCCAAGATGATGTGTGGACCAGATTTGGACAGATGAAACACGAGTTCACTGACGTCGAAATTAATGTCGAGACTCAATGCACGGAATGTACGCGGATAGTCTCCTCTATTTTCTACGAACTGTTTTATGCCATCACTCTCCATCTCGGCCATAACCGCCCGCCTGTTCTCGAGCTTAACAACATTGCTCGCGATTCGGCTCACGATGTTATGAATGCTCAGCGTGATCGTGATCTGGCCATCACGGAGGAGAGACAACTAAGGTCTATCAACTAGATGCTTATGGAAGAGAACAACCGTCTACGTGAAGAACTGGACTATCGTTCTCGCTCCACCAGACCTCCTACCTCTGCTGATGATGAATATGTCAAAAGAGCTGAAGAGCTAGAACATCAGCGAAAAGAAAAGGAAGCAGCAGAGAAAGGCAAAGGGAAAAGACCATGGTAATTATGCATCCTCTTTCTCCCTTAAACCTTTGTATCTATCAATTTTTTTTTGAAAACTCTTATATATTAAACTTCGTGTTTAAATACAGAAGATTAATTATCATTCAGAAATTACGTACAGCTCAATTCGTGGTATCTCAATTCACATATCTCTTTAAATCTATAATTGAACTGTTTAATACTAATCCCTGTGCTGCTCTTTACTTCTCTTATGTTATAAGCACTTAGATTAAATTGTTACACTTGAGGTGTACTTCTGTTTGATAGAGGCATGTCTGCATATATAAATAAAAATTCCTCTTGACATGCTATTATCTATCATATAGTTGTTTATAGTCCTCACTTGTAAGTAATGATGACCAGATGCAAATAGGAGTAGATTGTTGTTTCTCAATTGTATTTTGATTTACATCTGTTCATACATTACATCTGTTTTATACTATAGTGGCTAATTGGGCTGCGTATCAATTAGCGTGGCAACTATGTATAAAACCTTGCTATAGGATAGTTTATAGGCTTCACAGGTTCAGCGGAAGACTTCAGCCTTCCTTCAGCGGAAGACTTTAGTATTGCTCCAGCAATAGACTTTGTCTGCAAGCGCTCAATGCATGACGTGTCCAGTCTACCAAAACTCAGTGGATTAATTAAAATTGTCTTTTACTATTTCGAATTTTAATTCAAACATTCCCAAACTTCTCAGACACGCTTAAACAGCTTTCCGAAAAGCTGGAAGACTTTTCGCCCTCTGAACAGTGACAAAAGCAGGTGGAACAGACTGACACTTGCAGGTCTGATATTCTGGTTATTCGACTACCAACTCCTGCAAACAACTCTGCACCACTCCCTGCTCAGTATCAGTGAGGACGAATTTCTACAAGACAGCTCCATGCATTTAATGCATTAAACCTAATAGAGCTGTTACTCTTCGTCCTCTCCAACGGATCTCTAGAATGCTCCTGCTATAAATACTGCCATTAAAGACTGAAGAAAAACACAACACTATCCGTCCTGAAAAGCTCTGAAATTCTACAAATCTAAGTCTTTATACTCAGCGCATTCAAGAGATCATTAACTGATCAAGAAGTCCTCGACAACAACAAGAAGATCTGCTTCAACATTTATTTTAAGCTTCTCATTGTTGTCTTCTTTAAACTATTCTTCTGCACGAATTGAATATCTTTTTTATCTAGATATTCAATTCCCATACCCCCAAACACAAGTCAAATATTTTATACACGATCCATTAGATATATTCCTTGTAATAGAACTACTGGAAAACATAGTGCACATTTTAAATCCAAGGTTGACTGCCTTGGTAGTGGATGTAGCATTCTTCAAAGTGTGAACCATCTCAAACATTTGTGTTCTTTCCTTACTATTGATCATTCCCTCATACTGTTTCTTATTTCCTTTACTTATCTTTAAAACAGCAGACTTGAGTTTTCAGTTAGGACTACCGATAATCCTTTATCGGTAGACTTAAACTGTCTTCCTTACAAGACTTCCGCTATAGATTGCAAGTGCTTGTTTTAGGAACAAACTTGAGAAAATTTTAAGTGTCTAATAAGCTATTCAACCCCCCCTTCTAGCTTATTATTGTGCCCTTTGGGACCAACACATTCCTAAGACCCGGGGCTTCCTCCCCTTGCGGGAAAGGATCAAAAAACAGGAGAAGCATGCAAGTATTTTCTATGGAAGCATGTAAGCATGTTGCAAATGCTAATAATTGCGTTTGTGATGGTCGTGCCTACTGGAATAGGCTGCCTACGTATCCTTATAAAGGAATCAGACCAAACGTAGTTCGGATCTAAGCCGAAACAAGTGAGTTTTGATGTGTGTGTAGTTAATTCTCAAGATCCGGGGTTGGCACCCTTTGCGAGAATTGGCGAAAGACTTTTAAAAACCATGTTATGTGAAAACAATTCCAAGACCCGGGGGTCGCACCCCTTGTGGAAAGGATCAAAAGCAGAAATTTTGTAAAGAACATGCATGTGGACCATTCTCAAGACCCAGGATTTGCATCCTTTGTGGAAAATATCAAAAAAGCAGGAAAAAAATTTTAGGTGTAGAAAATCGTGTAATATGCAAACATTTGATATGGAAGTATGTAAGCATGGAAGTATGTTACAAATGCAAACAAATGTGTTGTGATGGTCGTGCCTACCAAAATAGGCTGCCTACGTATCCTTATAAAAAGAATCAGACCAAATGTAGTTTAGCTCTACTGTCTATGTTCCTAGGATTTTAACCTAGTAAACACGATGATGAGAACTTTTTGTCTCTTTGCCCAGAATAGGCAAAGTGACAGGACTTTCAAGTGTGTTTCACCTAGAATAGATAAAGCAAGAGGGATTTTCAAATGCGCTTTGCCCAGCATAGGCAAAGTAGATGAGATTTTCAGATGTGTGCTTCACCCAAAATAGGTAAAGCGATGCAACTTCTAAAATGTGTTTAACCCAGTATAGGAAAAGCGATGCTATTTCTAAAATGTACTTTTCCCTAGAAAAGGGAAAATGATGCAATGTCTGAAATATATTTTCCCCCAGAATAGGGAAAGTGATGCAATTTCTTAAAATGTGTTTCCCCAGAAAAGGGGAAAACGGTGCAATGTCTAAAATGTCTTTCCCCCCATAATAGGGAAATGATGCAATTTTTAAGATGCGTCGGTATAGAAAATCAAAATTTTAAAATATGATGCGACTGAAAATCGAAATGCGATGCAGGGTCAAGAAAAATCAAAATTTTTGAATGCGATGCAGGATTGAAAAATCAAAATTTATGCAAACACAAGATGCATACAAACATTTAATGTGGAGGGACATGCAATCATTTTAGCATGGAAACATGTAAGCATGTAATATGGAGGCATGTAAGTATGGAAGATGGAGACATGTAAGTATGTGAGTATCTAAGCATGAAAGCATGTAATATGTAGGCATGTAAATAGGGAAGATGGATATATGTAAGCATGGAAGATGGAGATATGTAAGCATGGAAGTATGTAATGTGGAGGTATGTAAGGCATGTAATCATTTTATGTGAAAACATGCAAACATTTTATCGTGGCATGCATGCAAGTATCTTAACATGGCAGTCATGCAAATACCTTATCATGGAAGGCATGGAAATATATTAACGTGGAAGACATGCAAGCATATTGCAAATGCAAATAATTGCCTTGTGATGGTCGCGCCTACCGGAATAGGCTGCCTACATATATCCTTTTAAAACGAATCAGACCAAGCGTAGTTCGGCTCTGCGTCTATTACAACAACAAGCACTGGGTGGGATAGATGGGATCTCATCCTTTCCATGTCCCGTGGTTTGCACCCCTCGTGGAAAAGATCCAACACAACAACAGGTGGAATGCATGAGACCAATCATTTCCATGTCCCGGGGTTTGCACCCCTTGTGGAAAGGACCCAACACATATGGAATAGCAAGATACCAATCATTTCCAATGACCCGGGGTTCGCACCCCTTGTGGAAAGGACCCAATACAGATGGTACCGATCATTTCCAATGACCCGGGGTTCGTACCCCTTGTGGAAAGGACCCAACATAGAAGGAATAGCATGGCATGACAATCGTTCCCAATGACTCGGGGTTTGCACCCCTTGTGGGAAGGACTCACAAAACAGATGAACTAGCATGGAATACTTACTGAGGAAAATTATAAAATGCATGCGACATATAAAGTAAAATACATATACTCTGTTTTTGCTTGCAAGGTGGCATTCGGTTGAGGATATTGTTGAGCTGTTGGATTTTGGATGACTAGCTGTTGACTTCCGTTAAGTCTCTATTAAGACTCCAGGGGCCAATTTGCAATCCGGGCGAACCTAGGGTTTTAGGTTCTGTAACTGACTTTTGGAGGGGGAAAAGGAAACCTTCATTCCTATTACTCATCATACAGATAGTAGCAGCAATATACCCAGCATAGGTAAAGCAGGTGAGACTCATATGCGCTTCGCCCATCATAGGCAAAATAGAAGGGTGAAATGTCTATGTTCCTAGGAATGGACCTAGTAAACACGATGTGGAAATTTCTGTCGCTTTACCCAGAGTAGGCAAAACGAATGGGACCTTCAGATGCGCTTCGCCCAACATAGGCAAAGTAGGGGGGACTTTTCAAAAGTGCTTTACCCAGCATAGGCAAAGTAGGTGGGATTGTCAGATGCGCTTCCCCCAAAATAGGGAAAGTGATGTGATTTTTTGTGTGTGTGCTTAACCCAAAATAGGAAAAGCGATGCATTTTTTTTAAAAAAAGAAAGCGTTTCCCCTAGAATAGGGAAAACATATGAGATTTTTTTTAAAATGTTGTTCCCCCAGAATAGGGAGAGCGATGCGATCTCTGAAAGTGCGCTTAACCCAGAATAGGCAAAGCAGATGTGATTTTTTTTAAAAGCCCTTCCTTAAAAATAGAGAAAGCGAAGTTATTTTTCAAAACGTGCTTAATCCTGGAATAGGAAAAGGCAGGGAGTTTTCAAAACATACTTAATCCTATAATAGGAAAAAGTTTGGAATTTTCAAATTGTGCTTAATCCAGGACAGGAAGAAGCAGGAAATTTTCAAAACGTGCTTAATCCTAGAATAGGAAAAAGCTGTGAATTTTTTTTTAAAATGTGCTTGATCCTAAAATAGGAAAAGCGGTGTTGAATGTAAAGAAGATTGTAAAAACAAGAATGTAAATAAAGTAGTAAATGTAGGAATTCAAAACAGAATGTAAACGTGGAAAGTAACGACATGATGTAAAGAAAGCCATGCAACATAATTGTGCAAACAATTCCCAAGACCTGGGATTTGTACCCCTTGCGGGAATGACTGAAATCATATTTTTTTTTTGTTTTTTTTAAAACGATATTATTTATGGATCGTTTCCAAGACAATGGGTTTGCGCCTCTTGCGGGAAACGATCGAAATCAGAAGTTTTGTGAAAACCATGATGTGTATGTAAAATAAAAATGCAGATACTCTGTTACCGCTCGCATGATGAAGTTTTATAGGGGATAATGATGTGTCATGTCAGACGGTGGGTCGTTGGTAGCAACTCTGTTGGGTAATGGCCATTTCTGTTAAGTCAGGATTGATTTTGGAAGAGCCAATTTGTAAACTGCATGCTATGGGGGTTTAGCTGTAGGTTTTTTAAGCTTTGAGGGACTTGGTTTGCAAATATCTTCCTCTTTTGTTCATGACTTCATAGCGGATGTAGCTGTATCTTTTGATGTTTCATCAACGATGCTTCAATCTTCTGTTGACAAACTGTGTCATCTTCGGCTGGAATGGATTAATGTGCCCTCGTCGGCCATTTTGAGGTTTGTGTCATCGTTGACATGTTTGATTTATTTGCCATCGTCGGCGTTATTGATATCTATGATACTTGCTGAGCAGTGTCGTTGATGATTGGGATTGCAAAGCCATTGGTGACACTTCTGAGAATGCTTAAAAAGTATCCCTTCGCAAGATATCCCATAGGGATGCTGGAAGGATGTGTTGCTTGTGCAGGATGACAAAGTTGTTGGTAGTGCTTTGACCGACCTCGGGCGAGAGCTGGACAAGAGTTGTTGACATGATTTGTATTGCAGAGTTGTTGGCAACGCTTTGTTTAGAAGATTCAACAAGCTTTTGTTGGTGATTGGTGTCGACTCTCCTTAGAGGGTGCCAGCAGAACATTTGTATTTTGCCAGTGCCGATGCGGCAAAAGACCTGATAGGATATGATAATGCAAAAAAAAAAAAAAGCAACAGGAAGATGCAACCATACGAATGAAACTAACTTTTTCCTATTCAAAAATGGACTCTTGAATATGCATGTGTGTTATCCGTTTCTTAAACATGTTAGGACAAGATAGGGCAAGGTGATGGAAATGTAATATAAGAGTTTGAGATGTGGCTTCTGGTTGGCTTTGAACGGTTATGAGTATAGGTGTTGATGGTGATATTTGAGATGGAGGTGTGTGTGAAGCTTAGGGTTACTTTTTAGTCTTTTTACTAGTGCATCATTCAAAAAGGGAATTCAATCAAGATTAGTGAGTCTTACTAGTCAATGCCTTGGTATGGACCATTTTTTTTTATTTTGTTAGACAGGGAGCCTTGCCATCCAATGCATGCAATTTGTTGATGAGTAATGATCATGACTTTGAGGATGAAGGGGTACAGCCCCTTATTGTACCTTTCATGTGAATGGAAATGACGGTTGTCTCTAGAGATGATGGGAAACTTGCCAAAATTCATGAGTTCAGTGGGAGAAGCCCCAGGATGACTTATTGGGAAAGATTTTGTGGGAGTGTGCTTGAAAGACTTGCTTAAAGAATCTTGTGAAATTTGATGAAAATCACAAGGAAGACTCGATGTAAGAGTTTTGTCAAATTACTGGGGAAGCCACTATGGTAACTAAAATTTTCCTCTCTAGGTTTAGGGTTTTGTTGGCCTCCTTTGCATGGCGGTTACTCCTCCGGTGGCTGACCCGCCACCCATACCTAATCCTCCGCCTCCAATTCCTCCAGCGCCAAGATCATATGCGGCTGCTGTGAATGCCTCTCCCCAACTAGCATGCCAAAACCCTAATAAGGTCCTAGCTCTGGAAGAAATCCCAAATCCTCCACGGTCACCTGTTGACATTAACAATGAGCCAGGTTGTTTGTTTACTCCGTTGGAGTTGGATTAGCGGCAAAGCAGTTCTCTAATTCCATAATCCTGAAATTTTCGGTTGGCCGCCCAACCCTTGCTACCATTCAGAAGCATATTGCTACTATGTGGCATTTGTCGGGTCCTTTCATTGCGGGGCTTCTAGACCCGCGACATGTCTTTGTTCATCTGGCGTCTCATGAGGATCTAGTTCGTGCCTTATCCATTGAGTCTCATATGATTGAGAGTAGCATTTTTTCGTGTGTTCCGGTGGACTCCTGATTTCGTGTTTAAGAAAGATAGCCCGACTGTGGCCGTGTGGGTGAAGTTACATCAATTGCCTCTTTTATTTTTTAATAACGCATTCCTTCGACGTATTGGTAACACTTTGGGACGTTTCCTTAGAGCTGATGATCGCACTCTTGCCTTAACGCATCCTGGGTACGCTCGTATTTGTGTGGAGGTGGATGTTTCGTGCCATCTTCCTAGTCGGATTTGGTTGGGGTCATCAAAGAGGACGGGTTTTGGCAAAACATAGAGTTTGAGGGCAACATTAAATTTTGTGAGGGTTGTGGTTTGTTGGGCCATTTTGTCGAAGAATGTAGGCGTCAACGTAAGGTTTCGGTGCAACCTCCAACTACAAGGACGGATAAGATGGATAATGCGACCCCGGGAGTGGTGGCTCAGAATAATGTTCCAGATCCTGTTGCTATTCCAGTATCTTCAGGTTTACAGATGCCGGGGGTTCAAAATAAAGCACCTATTCCGATAGGTTTTAAGAAGGTGCAACCGGTGGCTAGTTCTAGTCGAACGGAGGTAGATGAAGGATCCTCCATGCAACAGGTGAAATCTAATAATAAAGGAAAAACTATTATAGATGGCACTTCCTTGGAGATGAACAAGGCAATCCCTACAAAGCCGTTACAAAATGTTGTTATTCTGCAAAGGCCGAATAGCCAAGGGGTTAATAATGACCCTAATAAGAATGGTTCTCAAAATGGTGGTTCTGGTGGTTTTAATGTGGCCGGCCCGGGCAATTCTTTTGCAACTTTAACTGATTTACATGAGGATTGGTAGGAGGTTATCCAGAAGTTACAAACTCTACCTCCAAAAAAACAAAAAGCTGCCTCTATCGATGAGTTTAAGGGAGGGACTCGAACTTTGCTCAAGCGTTCCATGTCTCTTGATGACGTTCCTGTGATTTCAAGGACTAAAGAGGAGGTAAAGGCTTTTAAAAATGATTGTGTTAAGAAACATAAAAAGGTTAAACAAGCAAACTTCATACAGACGAACAAGCGCAAGACACGCGCAAGGGCAAGTATGGTTTCGGCCTGATTTCAGTATTTCTGTTAAGTTTTATATGGCTGTGATAATTTGGAATGCCCGTGGGGTGGGCAATAAGGATACTGTAGATTATTTGAAAGTTCTGAAAGCTCAACATAACCCGGTTTTATGTGCGATTTTAGAACTGAAGTTGTCAGGCGATAGGATTGAAAAGTTTGCTAAGAGGCTGAAGTTTAAATTTTGTTTACACAACAATCCAACTAATAAACATATTTGGCTGTTGTGGGATGATCGGATATCAGTGGATTTTTTTGCTAGTTCTAATCAGCACATTACGGTTCGGGTCTGCTTGGGTCAGGCTTATTCTTTATTGGTTTCTATTGTTTATGATCAATGTACTAGGGCAGGCAGGCAAGATTTATGGTCTCAATTGTATGATATTTCTATTGGTTATAATGAGCCTTGGCTGGTAGGTGGAGATTTTAATGTGACTATGCATACTTCAGAAAAGCTTGGTGGTACAGGATATGATCATAGTAGCATCTCTGATTTTGTTAATTTCTGTCACATTGCTGGTCTGGAGGATACTGTTTTAGAAGGCAGCAAATTTACGTGGTGTAACGACCATGACTGGGGTTCTCGTATTTGGCAGAGACTGGACAGAGTGCTTTTGAATGGTGCGTACAAAGCGGCTTTCATAGGTTGTCGAGTTCGCCATTTGACTAGATCTTATTCTGACCATGCTCCTCTTCTCATTGATTTCCCTTTCGTTAAAAAGCCGAGAGGTGGTTTTCGATTCCAAAGAATGTGGTTGGATCATCCTGGTTTTTTGGCTTTTGTTCAAGCTCAATGGGAGAGAAGGGTGGAAGGTAGTGCGATGGAGGTTTTGCATCGGAAATTACATTACCTTCGTAAGGAGGTGAAGAATTGGAATTAGCGGTGTTTTTGTAACGTGAATAGCATGATTTCTCAACTTCGTGGATTCTATTTTACGCTTTGGAGATGGTGAGTCACGGTCAAAGAGGTTGATCAAGTTGACTTAGAGATTATGGAACTTAGGCGGAGGCTCCACCAATTGGTGGGAATCGTAAATGCTTCAATGTAAATCTCAACAACTTTGGTTAAAAGATGGGATCTGAATACATCTTTTTCCATGCTAGTCTTCGAGATCGCCAACATATTGCTAACATTAGGATTAAAAAATCGATGGTTTGTGGGTGTTCTCACGATGAGGTGGGAAATTGGTAATAAGGTTGTTGGCTTTTCTTTTTTCGGATCTTTTACTTGTTCCGATCATGTGGTTCCTAATGATATTTTTTAATGCGGTTACGTGTCGATTGGCTAATGGTGATAATTTCTTGTTTCACAAACCTCGCGGTGAAGAAGAAATTTGGCCGGCAAGGCGCTTAATCAGGACGGTGCTCTGGGGAAATGGTTCTTGTTGGTTTTACCAAGGTTCTTTGGACTATTATTAAAAGCGATGTGGTGGCGGCGGTTCAAGCTTTTCGATGGTCCAGATATGGGGTTTAGCGTCTACTATTTTAGTTCCTCTTCCAAAAGTTAGTGATCACGTGGGTTTGGGGATTTTCGGCCAATTAGTCTTTGCAATTTCTCTAGTAAAATATATCAAAGGTTATGGCGATCATTATGGCTTCTTTGCTTCCTAATTTGATTTCTTTGGAACAATCATGATTTGTGAAGAGATCGAAATATCTGAGGAGAATGTGGTTGTGCTTTCGTGAGATGGTCCATGGGATAAATAAAAATGTCGTGGAGGTAATGTTGTTTTCAAGTTCGACATGTCCAAAGCATATGATAGGTTGGAATGGGATTTTTTGATTAAGGCGTGCGTGCTTCGGCTTTGATGACATCGATTGCTCTCTTGTTTCGTCTCATCGGTAATAATGGTATTCTATCAGAATTCAGGGTAACTTGCATGGTTTCTTTCATTCTACTAGAGGAGTTCGATGGGTGACCCTTATCGCCTTTGTTGTTTATCATAGCTCGGGAGATTCTCACTTTAAATATTAACCACGCCATGAATTGCAGTCGAATTGTAGCTTTGGATCATGGTAGGGGTAATGTGGCTATTTCGCATCTCCTTTGTTGATGATATGTTACTTTTTTCTTTGATAATTTGGCAAGCGTCTATTAGTCTTTGTTGTTTAGTGTGTGATGTTTATGCTCAAGCGTTAGGTCAAGCGATTAATTTGTCCAGAGTGGGTTTATGCTTCGATTCTTGTT
>JABEVN020004300.1:0-14499 GCA_013146195.2 Codonopsis lanceolata | reverse complement strand
AATCACGTCATCATTCTTGCATTTATTAGTCAATAAAATTTGTATCGGGGAATGCACGAAAAAAGAAATTTAAAATGCCATGGAAAAATAATATCTACTTGGAATTTCTTATATCCCTACATCATCAACATGCATAAAAATAAATTCTAGTACATAAAATATATCGTTAAGTCATGTATATATCGAAAATGTATCCAGAAAAATGTGTTCGGAAAATTGTGCATTTCATTCAGAAAATTCCGTCAGTGAATATATGCCATGTAAAAATATTTTCAGAACTTAAACATGCATCATATAGCTTTATTTGCATTGACATTATAAATTATGCATAGTAGAGTCAAATAGTAACTACTAGTTCAATTTGGGCATCGCAAAAATAATTGTCCGAATTTCATACATTATTACTAAAATTACATCATTTTAGTCCATAAATTGCATGTATAAATATCATAAGCTGCATATATATGCTCCAAAAGTCAAAAACAGCAGAAATTGAAGCGAATCGAAAAATTGACCAAATGGGTGGAAGAAAATCATACTCACATTGGGATCGGGAAAGATTCGACACGTCTTTATGCAGTCTCTCACCAAATTGCCCCGATCATGCGTGAATAATAATAGCCGATCTTGTTTGAATCAAAGGAGGAAGTTCTTTCTTTTCACGCGGATTCGGATCCGTCGGCGCTTTTCCTTTCCTAGATCTAGAAGAAGAAGCCATCTGCGAGAAAAACAAAATTTTAGGCGGAAGAAAATTAAGAGAAAAATGAGAGAAAATGAAAGAAAAAAGAAAAGGAAAAAAAGGTCGGCGGAAGGAAGGGAGCTGAAAGCGAGGAGAGAAGGAAATGAAATTTCCTTTCTCGTAAGTGATGAAGGGAGGAAAAGTGATATTTTCACTTTTCCCCTCAACAATTCGACATCGTTACTTAAGTCCTCAAATTTCAAAGCGCAAAGTGGTCCACTGAAACTTAACGAGAAAGTTAACAAAAGTAATTTTGTTAGCCACATTTGATGATCTTTCACCCAAAAAACAAGAAAAGCTCATATCTCCAGGAATCGGATGGTAGTCAGACAAGCACGAAAGTCGAGAAAAGTCGGTGCAAAGAGTAAATCCCTCTTCTTTTGAAAATTTTTTTAAAGCAAAAGAAAAAAAAAAAAAGAAAAAAATCAAATCAATCAATCAAAAGAAAAAAAAGAATCAGAAAAAATAAAGTCATAAAAAATGATGAAATAAAAAATGCAAAAAAAAAAAAGAAAGAAACAAGACCAAAGTTCAGCGAGAGATGAACTACGTTGGTGCGATTCCTGAATAGGGATACGTGGGCGACCTATTCGGTAGAGTACGACCATCACAATAAAAGAAAGAAAAAAAAGAAAAGAAAGAAGAATAAATTCCCCGGCAAAGTGGCAAAATACCAAGATCGAGAAATCTGCGGCAACCATGACCTGAGTAAGTCGAGTGCGATATTCTTACCTTGACTATTAGAATAATTTCTTTTTTAAGGAAAGTTTGCTTTTAAATAAAAGAAAAACTCCTTTTTTTCAAAATGAGTTTTGATTTCAAAAAAAAGAAAAAAAAAAGAAAAAAAAGAGGAATATTCAAAAGAAAAAAAAAAAAGAAAGAAAATTCTTTATCGTGTCCGGTAGGTTCGGTCGATTGGATCTGATTTTGAAAAATTTGAAGAAAATTCTTTATCGTATTCGATGGATATTGGATTGACCGTCAGTACAATTTTCGAAAATCTGAAGGTCCTCTTATTATGTTTGGAAATCGGAGATATGGCCAGCCAGACACAATTTTGAGATTGATCTCTTAACATATTTCCACGACAGGTATTGACCGGTTGAAATATGATTTTGAAATACACAAAAATCTTCATCTTGTGTTGACAACGGTTTAGGCCAGGAAGAATCGACTTTTCGAAAAACATGAAAATCTTATCTTCTTCAATTTGGTTGTTTGTTTCGGCTTAGGCCGAACTACGTTTGGTTTGATTCCTTTTATTAAGGGATCGTGAAGCGACCTACATTAGTAGGTCAGACCATCGAGCATTTATATTGCGGATCTGCTTAAAACTACGATAACTTACTATAAGCTGACTAAAATGTCTAGGATATGGAGGTTTGATAAATTGCTGCATTATAACTGCTACCAGCTGCATATTTCTCCCTCGTTTTGAAATGAAACGAAATTAGAGAGTCTATTCTTATCAATGATGTTCGTCTACTCAGTAAGCTACGGGTTACCAGTAGACACCATCGTTGAGGGGCTCTGTAGACACCCCAATTTATTTCGTACCCGGATATGTAACATGACATAAAATATCAAGACACTGTTAAAACATTAACAAATGTCAAATTCTGAGGTCAAAATTGCAAAAGGACAAAGCGGGGATGCACAAAAGGACAAATTGCATGGACAAAGTGTAAAAATGAGCCTAGTTTGAGGTTTAGGCATGGCTTACCAAAGGTTTGGGCATGGCGCCCAAACCATTCTCAGTGCATTCGCTCCAAAATTTGCTTAGTAAAATGCAATTCGTTAAGTGCGATTGTACCAGCTGTCGATCTGTGAAGAAGAAAAATTAAATTACGGTGATGTCGACTCCGACCTATAAATAGAGGCATCAGGCTCTTCATTGACACACCTTTCTTTGCGTAAAAATTTCTCTGCGTCCTCGTTCTGTTGAAGAAATAAATCTGAGAGATCACCTTCAAAGCCTCGAAACCATGAAACCTCAGCCAAACACAAATCCATGGGTAGAAGTGTACCTTAGCCCCCGACTAGGTATCCACCCACTTTTCCCGGTCCAAAAATCGTGGATAGAGCGGTTGCTCTGCCCGATTTAAAAGGCAATAGCCGATGCGTAAGCGTTACTACGCCCAGTGATCTTTTCGATCAAACAAACAACGAGAAATAAACAGTTACCACCCCGATCCAGAGGCCAAAAGTAACTTCAGGCGATCCAGCGCCCAAATTCACACAACACACAACTTGACGGACCGGACGGACCGAGAAGAAAAAAGACTCTCTCCCAGGGGAGGCGAGAGGAAACACACCTACGCCGTTTGTAAGTTTTTATTGTTAAAGTCTTTTATTTCCATGTAATAGTATTATTTCGGTCAGGAATGTAGTCATTTAAGCGGTTATCTTTGCCGGATTTAATTAGGAAATAGTACTAAATGTAGCCGATTATTATGGTAAATTTTTTTAGATAAGTTTGTAATTATTTACTTCATTTATTCAATAAAGTCTTTATTTATAATAGTATTATTTCGGTCAGGTTAAATATCAATATATAAGCGATTATCTTTGCCGGATTTTGTTAGGAAATAATACTAAATGTCTTAACAGATTACTATGACCAAATATTTCCAAGTATATTTGTAATTGTTTGCAAAAGTGCATTTCAAATCAGTAAATAATATAGATGTAATGGATGTATTTGTAGGCGATTAATGCTTTATTTATACGTTTAATAAATATAACAAAAATCATACTTTAGCCAAAACCGTTTGAGACAGAAAGTGAGTTGGGTGCCTAGCACCTTCGACTCGTAACTTAGCCTCAGAACCCGTTTTCTTCATCTCGGTTTTCTTTTACGGTTTTGCTTTATTTTTGCTTTAAAATAAAGATGGCGACTCTAAAAACATTTTGGATCCGGTGGGGTCTCATGACATCTTTCTTTGCACTTTCACGTTCTCCCTAACAAGGGAGAATGGGAATGGAAAGGTGATGTATTCCTATGTCTGGTATCCCAAACAAGGGATAACTTGGCGTAGAAAACCCAAAGCACTCATAGTGATCGAAATAGGCCATAAGGCTATTTTCATAAAATCCATAGTGGAAGCTGCAACATCTTTCTTTGCACTTTCACGTTCTCCCTAAACAAGGGAGGATGGGAATGGAAATGTGATGTTTTCTATATCTGGTATCCCCTAAAAAGGGATAACTTGACATAGAAAATCCAAAGCTCCCATATTGGATCAAAAATCCACTAAAAGGTAACAGAGGCGCATTCAGCCTTGCGGCCTCCTCACTGCACTTTTGATTTCGATCTCCCTAAACAAGGGAGAATGGGCAGGGGGCGATGGATGTCATCGTATCCGCGGACGCGCACCCCTATCCAAGGCGCGGCGCGGCACGAACACGCATCCAGGAACCCCAGCGCCCCCACTATGGATTTTATGAAAATAGTCTTATGGCCTATCTTGGATCACTATGGGTGCTGGGTTTTCTCGTCAAGTTATCCCATTTAGGGGATGCGGGACATCATCACCTTTCCATTCCATTCTCCCTTTTTGGACAGCGGAAAGCGGAAAAAATGCAAGGAAAGATGTTGCGAGGATCAAAATGTTTTAAAGTCGCCATCTTTATTTTGAGAATAAATAAAGCAAAACCAAAAAAAAACCCGGATATAATAAGCGGGTTCGGAGGCTAAGTTACGAGTTGGGAAAGGCACCCAACTTCGCCCTTCGATCTCAAAACGGTTTTGGCTAAAGTATGTTTTTGTTAAATTTATTTAACGGATAAATAAAAGCATTGCTCTACAAATACATCCATTGTGTCTACATTATTCTGGACTTACCTATTTCTTTACAAATAATTACATATATACTTGAAAATATTTGGCCATAATAACGGCTCTTTTAGTGCTATTTTCTAACTAAATCCGGGCGGCACAAGCTTATATATCTACGTTGGGCGGATTGAAAATAATACTTTACAAATAAAAACTTTAAAATAAAACTTCTTGACGGCCTAGGGTGTGCTCGCTACGTCAGGAGAGAGAGTCTTTTTTGTGTGTTGTGAAGTGTTGTGAAGATTCGAGGCCAGTGGGCGCCAGAAAGTTACTTTTGGCCTCGGGTTTGGGCGAGTAGCTTGTTTGTGTTTGGTTGTTTGTTGGCTTGAGATATGGCGTCGGGCGAGAATAAGGGCTTATTTAAGCTGATTTGGCTTCATCGAGCGAGCAAGCTGCTCTTTCCACGATTTTTGGGGAAATAGGGTGGAATACTAGCGGGGGGCTAAGGCTCACTTCTCTGGGTTGGTTTGTGTTTGGAAGAGGTTTGGCGGGGTTTCGAGGCTTTTTGAGGTGATCGCTCACTATCTCACCGCTCTCTATTTCTCAGTAACGAGAACGTGGAGAATTTTTTATCGATGAAAGGTGTGCTGAATGAAGAGCCTGGGGCCTGTATTTATAGGCTGAAGTGAGGACACCGAGGGAATTAAAATTCCTTCTTCGCGTATCAACAGTTTGTACACAACGTTGAGCGAATTGTATTTTACGGCAAATGAACAGTGCATCATGAAGGAAACTGGGCGCAATCAAGCCCAAACTGGGCGCTGGAAGAGGAAACTGGGTGCCATGCCCAATTTTGATGTGGGCGGCGTCAGCTTTTCAAAGTTTCCATTTTTGTGAACTTTGGTCCCTGCAGTTCATCCTTTTGCGCATTCTGCTTTGTCCTTTTGCACTTTTGACCCTGTAACTTGACATTTGTTAATGTTTTAACAGGTCTTGATATTTTATGTTATGTCACATACCAGGGGTACAAAATTGGGGTGTCTACAGTAGCTGAGCCTGACTTCCGTAGGTGTCTTGGAA
Organism: Codonopsis lanceolata; assembly: GCA_013146195.2. Taxonomy (NCBI): domain Eukaryota; kingdom Viridiplantae; phylum Streptophyta; class Magnoliopsida; order Asterales; family Campanulaceae; genus Codonopsis; species Codonopsis lanceolata. The sequence goes on along the minus strand of JABEVN020004300.1, from coordinate 8,902 downwards.
ATCACTGACCATGACACCAGCTGGCAGATGTTCTTTGACGGAGCCGCAAATAAAAGAGACTTTGGAATAAGAATCTTGCTGATTGACCCAGCCAATTCTCATACTCCGCTAGCCATAAGGTTGAAGTTCGAATCCTCAAATAATACGGCAGAGTATGAGGCCTGTATTGCTGGCCTAGAAGAAGCTCTCAAAAGGGGAGCTAAAGATCTCGAAGTATATGGAGACTCTGCCCTAATTATAAATCAAGTCGAAGGGAAATGGAGGACCCAGGATCCCAGGTTGCAGCTCTATCATGCCAAATTAATAGCACTTGCCGCTCGATTTGATTCTATCTCGTTCCACTATCTGCCACGAGATAGAAATCAATTTGCCGATACCCTTGCCACTCTAGCATCGTTGGTGCAAATTCCCACAGAAACCCAAGTCCAACCTTTTATAGTTGGGAGGAAAGTCACTCCGGCATACTGCTTCAAAATTAATGCAGCCCCTGAAGCAGATCACGAGCCTTGGTACGCCGATGTCCTAAAACTGCTTCAGAAAGGAACCTATCCTCCTGGCCTGGACAAAAGAGGTAAAGTCTCCCTGTGAAGGTGGGCCTCACAATTTGTACTCAGCGGTGGCAGCCTATATAAAAGGCACTATCAAGGCCTTAATTTATTATGCGTCGATCAGGCCAAGGCCGAACAAATCATGGATAAGCTACATGGCGGTACCTGCGGGCCCCACATGAATGGCCATATGCTGTGCAAGAAAGTCATCCGACAAGGATACCATTGGAGTACGCTTAAAACCGATTGTATTCGGTGGGTGCGACGTTGCGATAAGTGCCACCGCTTTGCCAATCTGCAGCACGTGCCCCCGTATGTCTTATACAACTCCACAGCCCCCTGGCCCTTCTCAACATGGGGAATCGACGTCATAGGCCAAATTCACCCGAAGGGATTCAATGGCCATTAATATGTCCTAGTAGCCGTCGATTGCTTCACGAAGTGGGTGGAAAGCCTCTTCCTATAAAATCTAAATGCCCGAAAGGTGTCCGAATTCATCCGGACCAACATCATATATCGATACGGAGTGCCTTTCGAAATAATCTCCGACAACGGCACACATTTTGATGGGGATGTGAATCGTCTGCTCGACGAGTTCAAAATCCAAAGGCATAAATCCTTCCCCTATCGGCCGCAAACAAATGGTGTCGTTGAAGCATCCAACAAAACGTTTGAAAACATCATCAGAAAAATGACTGACACAGGAAGAGACTGCCCTGAAAAATTGCCGTTAGCCCTCTGGGGCTATCGCACTTCAGTCCGCACACTCACTGGGGCTACCCCTTATTCCTTGGCATATGGCATGGAGGCAGTGCTGACCTATTGAAGTTGAAATTCCATCACTAAGAGTGATGATGGAATCTGACATAGCAGAAGTTGATTGGGTCAAAGGGCGATTTGAAGAGTTATACGATCGATGAGCGGACACTTGCTAGCCAGGAAGCATGCACCCGAGCATATCAAAGACGCATAGCTTGGGCCTTCAATAAAAAAGTTAAAGGCTGCGACATCCAAGTTGGGGACCTCTTGCTTTGAGAAAGACCCCCTAGTTATATTGATACTAGGGGAAAATGGAAATCTCCGTGGATGGGACCGTATATTGTAAAAGAGATCCGTTCAGGACGTGCCGTACTTCTCACGAACCAAGAAGGAGAAAACCTTGTTCAGCCCTTCAATCTCGACAAGCTCAAAAAGTATTATGCTTGAGCCAACTTATCCGGCAGGTGCTTCCCTCTCCAGCTCCTTAGGCTGAAAGCCCGAAAGGGCGGCCTAGGAAAAAATCAGAGCAAATAAAAAAAACAATAAAAGGAGAAATAAGGTCTCGCTAGGTTGAAAACTTGAAAGGGCGGCCTAGGTAAAAATTAGAGCATAATAAAAAAAATAATCAGGAGAAAAAGGAGAGGGAAGGCACCATTTGAATTCTCGGCATCCTACCTCCAGTCTTTAGCATACGAAGGGCTCGACTGACAAAAAGGAGAAGAAAAACCACGACAAAAAGCTCACATATAAAACACTAAAATATAAAATTACAAGTCCTAAGGTGCAACTTAGGAATAATTGCTAAAGAAGTTTAGATTGTGCATTATCTGCCTATACATATCTATTATTGCCTCTACCCCATTGTTCCCCCCAAAATATCCCTTCTTTTGCAGCTTAAACCAGGGCTTGATCGGCGATTACTGCGGTGTCCGCCCGCTTAGTCCATATACTTCTTCACACGCAAGGCCGCAGAAAAGGCTTAGTCTCATCAGAATGAGAAGCACCGAAAGTGTCCTCGTCTATTCATTATCCGCATTCTTAGTTGTCTGAAAGCGGGACGACTTGAGTCCCGGCAGGTCGGCCCGTCGCCCTTCGATCACGAAGAAAGTTAAGAAGGCTATGAAATTAGGCTATGGTGAATAGCTTGGCAACAATTATATGTCCAAGCACAGGAGGAGGCGGCTGCCTCCTTCTCCCCGAATATCTCCAGAAAAGCCCTCTCGAGCCCGAAGGTGTATTCTTTTAAAATCCGTTTCTGAGAATGCAGCGTGCCATTACCCTTAGATATCAGTATAGCTTTATTTTCTCACATCATATGAAATTATATTACATTGCATAATAAATGTTTGTACAGATTATGGTGCAAATAAAAAAAAAGACAGAAAAAAATAGAAAGAAAAAAAAACTAATGTGTGCAGGTAGTAGGAACTAATAATCGCAGGACGCTCTGCCCCTATCAAAACCGCCTCCCATCACTCGAGGGCCCGTTCGCCGCCAAGCACAGTGACCTCTACCTCTCACCCAGGGTGAGCAACCGCCGACTTCTTCGTCGTCATCATCACGGCGTGCAGTGCCGTATAGCATCATTTCCCAGGCAAGAAAAGTCATCCATAAGCATTGGTAAAGTTTGTTGATGCTAAACAAAGCCCATGGCGACCTCTTGTATGTGGACACCTTAACTGAAAAAAAAAAAAAAAAAAGAGGGCGTTGGAGGCAGCAAAAGAAATGCATCAGTAAAAAAAAAAGTGATATAAAAATGAATGATGATGATGCTAAAAGAAAAAAAGAGTGATGCTAAAAAAAATGAGTGATGGTATATGAGTGCGGCGTGATCGAGGACACGGTACTCCTCGGGAATATCTGCATCGGGTAAGACTTGCTCTATAAGTCTTAGTCTCGATGATCGGAAGGTGGAGAAGGCATCATCGGGCATAAAACTCCGTGTGCACCAAGAGTTGGGTGAGAGGACCACGGCCTATCACATGCATCGGATCTGCCTGGCGGCACCACCGGGAGGGGTAGGATGGAGCATCGTCCTCAAGAACTCCTCATATGGTATGACTGGATAATCGCAGGGCGGCATGACAAATTTTGACAGGTAAATATACCTATTCGGAAGAAGATCTGGAACGATCACCCAAAGGGGAGGTGTAGGAGGCACCACCGAAAATAGCAGTCTGAGGACATCTTTGGCGGTTAACTTCGCTCGCCCATGTATAAGGAATCATTCATGATCGACACCATGAGAATCGAGCGGCGGCTCAATGTTAGGGTGACCTCATATGGCCTACCTAAATTTTGCCAAGGAACCAAATGCCGAGCACGAGGTCGAGCTAGCTATCATCTGCGGTCAAGTCGTTCCAGAAAATGGCCGTCCCTATCCTTTTTCTTTTGGCTTGCGTTTACAAACTTAGCCAAATAAGGTGGTTTGTAAACGCTGCTGCGTAGTGGACCTGGTGTAAAATCAAAGACAGAGTAAGCCCACACCTGAAAAAAAAAAAAAAAAAAAAAGAGCAAAAGTCAGCAAAAATAAAAAATATATAAGAAAAGAACAAAATGCTGACGAAAAAGAAGAAGAAGAGGAGAAGAAATGTACCTCCCAAGCAGGAGCAAAGCCAGTCATAACCGGTGATTCATTTCGGCTCATCCTGTCCATGGAGGCATAAAGTTCAGCCAGGCCGCTGCCCCGATCATATTCAATCACGCGGTCCGGTTCGGCGGCCTAAGAGGAGACTCTCAAAGAGGTGGATGAATTGGCAAAGAGCGACATCCCCAAAAAGAAAAATAGAAAAGCTCTAGCGACGCGAGCCACAACAATGTTATCCCCGGCATTGACTCTCCCACCATTCGCCAAAAGCCATCTCTTAACGCTGCCAATTTTGATCTCATCCACAGTTTTATATTCGGGCACGAAGCCCAGGAGATCTTCCACCACGTCATGATGATGACGGAGAGAGTAATATGGCTCTAAAGTCCGCCCAATGCTGGTAGAGATACCCGTGATAGCAGCAAAATCACACGGGGTCATAGTGGCCTCTCCCCAGTTGAAGTGGAAGGTGTGAGTAGTGTCCCACCAATAGTTCCGCAATGTATCGAATATAGCCATGTAACTGCGGAAGGGACAAAATTCCCGCATGAATACCCCAAGGCCTGTATCCTCCACCAAAACCCGTGCCGACTCGGGCATCAAATGGAAAATGTCCATCACCATGTTGCAACTCGCCCGAACCCTGGTCAAGGTAGTGCGTTCCTTAAAAAAAAAAAAAAAAAAAGAGGAAGGAAGGAAAGGTAAGATTCTCATAACCCTTTTTTTTTTTTTTTTTTGCATAATCGATACATTAGGCAACTTTATTTTTTTTAAATGTGTATACATATATATAATAATATAAAGTATGTGTTCTTGTATAAAAAAACACATATAAATGTATGCCTTTCATTCATGCATTTTGCATTTTATCATATATTTAGGACTTTCCATTTGCATTCTTGCATAAATAAAATGTATATCAATCATTATTGTATTAAAAAAATAAAAAAAAATCTTCGCTTATAATAAAAAAATCTTTTCTTATATATATATATATATATATATATATATATATATATATATATATGTATGTATATATGTATGTATGTATGTATGTATTGCATTTGAAAATTTTAAGTGCATTCTTGGCGTTATCAGAAAAATAAAAAGTGCATTCATTCATTTAAAAATTTCGGGCATAAAAAAAGATAATAATTTAATTTTTTATAAAAAAAATGCATCTTCTTGCATCTAAATGTGTATTTTGGCATTTTAGGTATCATAAAAGTGTATGTTTTGCATTTAAAAGTATATACCACATTTTGCATTTTCGCATGCATGATAAAATAAGTATACCCATGCATCATATTAGTAAAGCATCCCATAAATTTTTAGGCATTGCATTTGCATCAAATAAAATGATATAGACATCTATCATTTGTATTTATTGTTCAATAAGATGCATTATAACATTAGTGGAAAAGAGAATAAAATGCCACCAATCATGAAATGAAAATATTCCCATGGCATTTATCATATCCTTGCAGCATAGACATGCAAGAAAAGTGAATTCTGGTGCATAAAATATATATGATTTGTCTTGCATATATCCGAAAATGCGTCCGAAAATATGCCCGAAAAAATTTGCATTTTGTTCCGAAAAGTCCGTCTCATAGGCATATGCCATATAAAAATATTTTTAGGCCTAAAACATGCATCATATAGCCCAAAATGCATTAATAGTATAAATAATGCATTGTAGGGTCAAATAGTGACCACTAGTTCATTTATGCATCGCAAGAATAAATTACATGAATTTCATGCATCATCACCAAATTGCATCATTTTAGTAAATAAATTACATGCATAAGCATTATAAGAAGCATATATATACTCCAAAAGTCCAAAGAAGTACAGGAATTGAGCAGATCTGAAGAAATCAACCGAATGGGTTGGTGAAAGAGTATACTTACATCGGGATTCTGAAGATTCGAGACATGTGTGTGTCAATCGTGGACCAAATTGCCCTAGTCATCTATTGAGTAGAAGTATTCAATGTGATTCCGGTTCAAAGGAGGAAGTTCCCTCCTTTCTTCACCCGAATCTGGTTGCATTGGCGCCTTTCCCTTCCTATATCTCGAAAAAGAAGCCATCTATTTGGAAAAACAAGTGTTTTGGCGGAAGAAAATTGAGAAAAGGAGAAGAAATGAAAGAAAAAAAAAAAAAAAAGCTTGCTCCGTCGGCTATGGAGGAAGGCAGTTGAAGCAGAGAAGAGAAATGAAGGCTCCTGCCTTCATTCCCGTAAAAGAAGAAGGAAAAGTGAAATTTTCACTTTTCCCCTCCAAGCAACTCAAGTTTAGCGCTTAAGTCCTCGACTTTCCAAAAGCCAGAGTTATATCCCCAGCAGGTCCGCCGCAAGATAAGAAGAAAAGCCAGAAAAATCGGCGGCAAAGGTAAGTATTTTGTAAAAATAAAGCTTGCATAAAAAAAAGAGTGCTAAAGAAAAAGAAAATGAAAATGCAAAATGCAAGCGAAAAAATAAAAAAAAAAAAGGAAAAAAAGAAAAGAAATAAAGGAAAAAAAGAAAGAAAAGAAGAAAGAAAAAAAGAAAGAAAGAAAAAAAGAAGAAAAGAAAAAAAGAAAGAAAAAAGAAATAAAGGAAAGAAGAAAAGAAAGAAAAGAAAAGAAAAAAGAAAAAAAAGAAGTCCCCAGCATGAAGAAGTAAGAGTTCTTGAGGAAATAGTAAAATCAATTTGTGAGTTGATTAGCGTGACGAGGAAGCATGAAAAGGTAAGAAAGGTAAGTTTTCCTATTCCACCTTCAATAAAAGAAAAATCTTTTTCAAGTTTTGTTTTAAAAAGAGGAAAAAAAAGGAAAAAAAGAGGCATAAAAAAAGGAAAAAAAAAGAGAGGAAGGAAAAAGAAAAATCTTTTTTTTTTCGTATTCAACGACAGATTTTGATCGGTTGAATACATTTTTCGAAAAGTTTGAAGAAAATATTTCTTGTCGTATTCAACGACGGGTTTTAACCGGTTGAATACAATTTTCAAAAAAATTGAAAATTTTATTATTGTGCTCAACGACAAGTATTGACCGATTGAACACATTTTTGAAAATTCATCTTAACGTATTTTAACGACATGTATTGACCGGTTGAAATTCGGTTTTCGAAAAACTTTAAAATCTTCATACCGTATTTAACGACGGGTTTTGACCGGTTGAATATGGCTTTTCGAAAAACATGAAATTTTTTTTCCGTTGTGTCTCGGACGGGTTTTGACCCGAAGGACATGACATCCTCGTTGGTTGTTCGTCTTGCTTGAGGCCGAACTACGTTTGGTCTGATTTCCTTTATTAAGGAATAAGTAGGCAGCCTATATTAGTAGGTTCGACCATCAGAGCATTTTATTGCATATCTGCTTAAAAATTACGATAACCTGTTATAACCGACTAAAAATGTCTAGGATATGGAGGTTTGGTATGCATTATAAACAGTTGTATTATAACTGCTACATGTTGTATCTCTCCCCCGTATTAATTGCACGAAATTGGAGAGTCTATTTCTTATCAACGATGTTCGCCTACTCGCAAGGCTGCGGGTTACTCGTGACTCCATCGCTTGAGGGCTCATAGACACCCAATTTCGTACACTCGTATGTAACATGGCATGAAATATCAAGAACATTAAAACTTAACAAATGTCAAGTTCTGAGGTTGAAAATGCAAAGGACAAAGCGGGATCGCAAAACAGTGAAATCAGGGGGCTAAAGGTGCCAAAAATGAAACAAAGAAAGCAAAGCTGGCGCCACCCATGCATGAAATGGGGGTGGCGCCCAGTTTGTTCATGGGTGGCGCCTAGTTTGAGCTACAGTGCTCCCTAAACTGCTACAGGATAGCTACAGTTCACGTAATGTGCAAATTATACGGCGTTCTGTACAATCAAATGAAGCACGAAGAGAGAAAAAGAAATCCCTTCGATGTCCTCTCTCCAGGCTATAAATAGAGCCTTTGGGGTTCACTTTCAGACACACCTTTCTTCCCCAAAAACTCTCCGCGTCATTGTTACGCTGGAGAAATAGAGAGCAACATGAGATAGTGAGTGATCACCCTAAAGCCTCGAAACCCTGCCAAATCTCCTTCAAACTTAAAACCAACTGGTTAAAGTGAGCCTTAGCCCCGCCCCCAAGCTAGGTTTTCCACCTTATTTCCCCGATCCAAAAATCTCAGAAAAAACAGTTGCTCTGCCCGATTTAAAAGGCCGAATCAGCCAGAAATAAGCCGCTATTCTTCCTGATTTCCGCCTCCCTCAAGTAATCAAACAACCAATCCTAAGCTGTTACTCTGCCCGGATCCCGAGGCAAAAAGTAACTTTCAGAAGTAGTTATTCTGCCCGAATCCCACCACCACTTCATAAAAAAAAAAAAAAAAAGACTCACTCTCCCTGAAGAACAGAGTGAGCACACCCTAGTTCGCCAGTAGGTAAGTTTTAAAATTTTTATTTGTAAAAAGTGGTACTTTCCATCCGGCCTAATGTAAAAATATAAGCCGTTGTGCTGCCCGGATTTAGTAGTAAATAGCATTAAAATGTAGCCGTTGTAAAGAAACGGCTGCAAGTCCGTAAATAATGTAGCCGCGGATGTATTTGTTTTTATTTCCTGTCTTTTAATGCTTTATTTATTTACTAAATAAATATAACAAAAAGCATACTTTAGCCAAAAACTATTTTTTGAGACCGAAAGGCGAGTTAGTGCCTGCACCTTCCCACTCGTAACCAGTCTCGAACCCGTTTTACCAAGGTTCTAAAAATCGTTAAGCGGTCGCTAAGCGGCACTAGCGCCCTAGCGCCTAGGGACTAGTCGGGGCGTCTCGGGGCCTAGGGGGGCCTAGAATTAAGGCATAATTACTATTTTTGATAATTTACATCAAATATCAAACACATTGAATACAAATTTAATTTTTTGCTCATTTTATCAAACACTTATCTATATTTGTAAAATGAACAAAATATACAAAACTACCATTAATCTCAATTCTCAAGCAACAAGCAATAAACAAGTCAAGTTTATAA
>JABEVN020004299.1:0-14485 GCA_013146195.2 Codonopsis lanceolata | reverse complement strand
CGATTAATATATGTAATTTCACCCATTAGCGACGACGAGCAATTCTAGTCCTTTAGACCTACATTTAAAAAGCAAAGGCAACCATCACGTAAAAACTACAAATAAATTGATATGTCATTAACAAATAATTTAAACCAAATAATATGTCAACCAATTGTAAATAAAGTTTAAGTAGCAACGAAAGTGATCAAATCAATAAAGTGATCACCGCTACTCTTCCGATACAAACATGATCATTGTGGGGTGCGGTCCTCAATGGTAAGTAAGTGAAGCAAGAGTTTTCTATCTAACAATGCCATGAAAGCAATGTTGTAATATGATGCCACCAAATGTCTCATATCATTTGCATCAAACCAATATGCCCTGGAGCACTAATGTCATTGTATATTGTAGACTCGCTCACTTTAGTCACACGACATGCTCACTTAAGATACGTGTGTATAATTCCCGGCCTGACATCAACTCCATCGACAAGTCCGCCGAACCCCGCTCCATGACTCTTCATTTCTATACATAAACCCACCTACGACACCTAAACCGCAATGACCGTCACCAATGATATTCGATAAACCCAATACGAAAGGCCGAAATTCCTTCTAGAATTGTCAACGAATTACCACTAGCTTTCCGCCCCCTCGATGGGTCGCACAACCTATTGAAAGTTAAAATAGATTAAATTCATAATATATATATATATATCCAAACCTTGTATAGCAATCCTTGAAATATAAGAAGATTAATACCGTAATTTTCAAGCCGGGCAATCAGGTAATGCGGGAGGTTGCCGCGATGGACCAACCTCGTGATAACAATCCTCGATCACAAAGAGCTATCTATCATCGACTCCACATGCTCAAACAAACTCGGATCACGCTTGGTTGATTTATTTACCTTCGCAGTCTGACGACCACCGAGCACGCACTTCATCCTGTGGAACAATCAAAGAGTTTGTTCTCGCTCTTCACCTCCATCATTCTTTTAATGATTAACAACTTTTCGCCTCGGAGCGCTCTCATAATATTCACGAATCTCATCATCATACGTGTTATTGAATCGATTGTCCATATCCAGCCTTCACCGAAACTTCAACATTCTCACTTAGAGTAACATATCTAATTTCCTCCAAAATGAATCAACCCGATCAAGGGGAATTGGGCAGTCATTTCTTATATACTCGGCAATCTCATGGCGACAAAGGCGGCCCGCATGTTTCGAAGTACACCACCACAACAACGGGTCTATATAACCATCTTCGGGTATATTAGTCATCTCATTGTATATCGGACTCAATGCATGAGTAGACACCAAACCTCGAAGTTGTTGAAATATAAGCGATTTGTATTTGGGAAGAGCATTGTAAGGCTTTTTCGTGAATGACACCTTGATTGCAATGTGAGATGTCTCCATCGGGTGTGCAGCTGTCTCAACATGTCTCAAAGTCACCTTGACTTGATTTCAATTTTCTTTTAAAATTGCATGTTGACTCTCCACCCTAAAATAAGATACAATTAATATTTCTACATGACAAAATTTATGGAAAACAATGAAATGTTGAAAACATTTAAATACATGCTTGTTGTGTTGTTGTCGAAGTGCATTACATTATTAGTCCAAGCCGACACAAACCTTTCCTTATGCGGTAGTATCCATTGCTTCATGGCGTACTCGACCACTTGACGAGGATAATCAATAAAATCCATCTGAAATCTCTTGGGTATTCTTCATATATTGCTCATTTTTTGCATCCACCAAAAATTCAACAGATGGTAAATTGATCCCATTGCACTTTTGTGCGAAAGTATTTCTTACAATTCGCAAGGATGTTTTTGTTGATATGCCATCGACAAAGTAAATGTTGGGAGGTAGGAAAAGTTACCTCAATTGCATTCATTAGCAAGATCTCTCTGTCGGTTACTATCACAGTTGGCAAGGAGGATTGATTCATCAAAGCTTTGAACACGGCGCCCAAATGTAGTTATCTTGCAACTCCGACCCCATATATGCAGCTCCAACCAAAATGTCATATTTGTCGGCGTCACACCAACAATCTCCAACAAGGGTAACTTATATACGTTTGTCTTGTAAGTGCAATCCATGAAGAGAACCTTGGGAAAAGAGCGTAATAGCTCAACGCTCATTGGATGAGCCAAGAACAAATCTTGAGCAGTGTTGGTTTTCTCACATCTCTATGATGGTAGTAATATCCATGCTCTATCAATTTTGCTACAAAATTTGCTGCATTTGCGATCGACCATCACGCGATAATTTTATTCTTGCTACGAGCATTGTAAATAGTCGTATTGAAGACTTATTACTTTGAAACTTCGTGTAAACCTTGCAAAATGTCCTAGGCCTCGAATTGGCATGCGACATGTCAAGAACATAAGCCTTCTCAGAGCTCGATAATCGACCAACAAATGAGTGGCCATGCATGTGAGGGCCTCGGCATGGTTATGCAACCCACATTTAACCCCGGTTCCCATACTCCTTCACATAATTGTATACCCTTCAAACCGAAATGGACACCCATTTTTTCGATCCACATTCTCTCTTGCTATTCTTTGTTACTTTTACTCGAATCATCACCCTTTTTTTGACGAGGTTGCCCACCACGCTCACAACCTAAAGTCAACCGAGGTCCCTCATTTGCCGTACCACTATCGGACCTAGTAATTACTATCACAAGTCCATTCTCCTTCCTCCGTTTCACGAACCCAATCAAATAAGTCATCCCGGATGAAAAATATGCGTGATTTACAAACACATTGTTGTAATCTATAACAATCGTTGTTGAAGAGGAATGATCGCATCATTTACGTGACCAACGACACCGTGCTCAAGAGATACGTGTTTGCTTCCCCGAAAATTAAGCAAAAAAACATGTTAAAAATTCATGATTTTGCACTTTGCTCATAGAAGTTCGGCCAGAGGAGATGAACAAGTGAAAGTGTTCGGGCCAGCCAGTGAGATGAGCAGCGGTGAGAGTGTTCACCAGCCGAGATGAACACAAGCGTTGGTGTTCGACCAGGCAGTGTGATGAACACCCTTAAAGATGGCAAGTTCGGGTCGAACATCCTTAAGGGTGTTCATCACACCAAAGCCGAACAGACGTAAAACCCAGCCCGAATTTTCGGGCAAAAAATCAAATTTTAATCGAAGAAAGTGAAAGAAATACTTATATTACCCGACCTCATGACTTCTTTAAGCTCCTTATAATGTTATTTTTCACAATGTGATTATGTTTGGTGTTGGTTTTGAGAGAATTTTTTGAAGAAAAAAAAAATTGGAAGAAGAAAACACGATGAGGTCCCGTAAAAACATGTATTTGTGGTTTTGAGATTTGAGGTGTAAATAAAAAATAATGGGGTGTAAGGAGTATTATTTGTTTTTAGTATAGTATTTGAAATTTTGAAATTTGGGGTGTAAATATAAAACAATGGGGTGTAGGGAGTATTATTTGTCTTTTAGTATAATGGTATTATAGTTATTTCAATGGGGTGTAGAGATTAATTAATGGGGTGCAATGTTTAAAAGAGCTTATTAGGTCATTTCACTTAATGACATTTGTGTAATTATTTCAAGTGGGGTGTAAAGATAGTTTTTTGGGGTGTTGTTATCCCCTCCCATGTTTTAATCCAGCTGAGTTGAGTACTCCCAAAGTTCCTAAATAATCGTCCTAGTTGATCCGACACATAATTTAACAAAAAATAATTGACTTGATTATTTATATTCGTTTAATGTGTAGTTTCATTTAAAACTCATGTGTATGTGACACAAAATTAAAGTAGAGTGAAAAAGTAAGGATAAAATGGTAAAAGTGATGTTCTAAAAAGGTAAGTTTCAAACTAGACAATTATTTTTGGACGAACGAAAAAAAGGACGATAATTTAGGGATGAAGGGAGTTTTTCTTATGGGTATTTTGTTTTTTTGTAAAGCAGATCATTTAAATTGATACGTAGTGTGTTGTGGATTGATGAGAGAATGTGACTTCGTTTTACGAATTCTATTTAGTAAGATATAATCCATAAATCTCACATGAGTAGAGATGTTAAAAGGGTTAAGTAGCGCAGGGTCAATTCAGGTCTAACAACCCTACATGGTCTAAGGTCAGGGTCAATCTAAGTAAAGTCAATCCAGTTAAATCGTAACCGAAAATGGTTAGGGTCGGAAAAATATAACTCTATTCAATTCAGGGTTGATCACAACCTTACTTGGTTGGCCCTGTAGGACTATGGTCAACTCGATTATCATCTCTGCACATGGGATTTACTCTAAATTGATACTCCCTTTGTTTCCAGGCAAAAAGAAGTTCATTATTCCATTTTTGTATGTTTCATCTAAAGAGTTTATTTTCAAAAATTAAGATATAAAATTGTTATTTTAGATACTAATGGACAACTACATGTGTCTTTAACTTTCAAACGGTGACTTTTTACCAAAACAAAGAAGTATATAAATAGAAATATTGTGTTATAAGCTTATCAAGACAATCTTAATTGTCCAACGAGCTTAATGATTTGATTGCCTCGAGAATTAATCCTAAACAAGTTTTTTATCAACCCAAATTAAACTCGAGTAGCTCTCTTGGTTTTTCAGCCTAATTATAAAAGTTTTACTACAAATCAGCCTTTTAAAAAAATATGAAAAATGAAAAAGCAATGGGTTTATAATCATTAGCGCTCATAGGAAATGGAAAAATTATGAAGCTAGATGTTTTACTTACGGATCTTAATTAGTAAGATATGATTTATAAAATGGTCTCACATAAAACCTATTCTAAATTAAAATATTATGTTATACTCTTATCAAGATAGAAATCGTCCAACTAGCTAGAGTTTATTGATTGATTTGATTGTCTCAAGAATAGAGCTGTCAAAATGGGTTGGTGGGGCGAGCCAGCCCATAACCCACTTCAACCCACCATTTGGCCGGGCAGGACGGGTCAGTCCAAAAACATAGCGGGTCTTAAAAATACCAACTCAACCCACCACTTTTAGGTGGTGGGGCGGGCTAGCTCAACGGGCCCAAGCCTTTTTGACAACTCTAGGCGGGCCAATCCACAACCCACTTCAACCTGCCATTTGGCGGGGCGGGGCGAATCAGCACAAAAAAGTAGCGAGCCTAAAAAATACCAACCCAACCCAACCCACCTCTTTTAGATGGAAAGGCGGACTAGTCCAACGAGCCCAACTCATTTTGACAACTCTACTCAAGAATTAATCTTAAACAAGTGTTTTATCAAACCAAATTAAATTCGAGTAGCTCTGTTGCATTTTCAGCCTAATTATAGAAAAGTTTTACTACAAATCGGCCTATTAAAAATCATGAGAAAAGGCAATGAATTTACAATCGATACCCTTCCTTCTTCAATTTTATACGATGTGACATAATTACTGTAACTATCAAACTAATTACTTTTTCATTTGCCATTAAAAACATGTACAATGGTTTTATCAAATCAAAGCATAAATCAAACACATCTCATAAAAAATTAATAAAATAATCCATTAGGTATTCATTTAATTCAAAATCAAAAAATATTTCCAATGATGGCATAAAATTCAACACATTTACATGTTCCACTATCTTTATCTCCATTTATAATGGCTAGAAACTTGAAAAAATAATTTAAAAAAATTCTGATATCCAAATGAAACAAATCAAGTCTCCATTTATTGATAAAAATATGTACTTTAATTCTGGAAAAATAATAATTAATTAATTAATTTTTTTGGCTAAAAATTTGTTAAGAAAGGTAATGAAAGAAAATAAAATGTTGTCCATTCAAATCATAACACGTGAAAAAGTAACCTTAGATTTGGAGCCTCTTATGTTCATGAGGTGATTTAAAAAAAAATAAAAAAATCATCGGCTGATTTGAAAGAGATACTTTAAGATTCATAATTGGGTGGAAAGATTTGAGTTAGATTTGGGGAAAAACAATCATTGGACTTGCTCTAAGAAGACTCTTACTTCACTCCTGATAGCTGTTAACTTTTAACTTTTGCTTATATTTTAAGAAAGTGTGGAAAAGAATTGAATTTGATACATCACACTTTATGAAGCTTCAGCTATCTGGCAACCCTATAAACATAAACATATTACCAACTTAAGTATTTATTTAAGTTGCAATGATTTTGACTCAAGTATTCATTTAAGATGCAATGATTTTGACTCAAGTATTCATTTAAGTCTTTATTATTTAATAAAAATTTTAAAAAAAGTTAAAACTTGCCTAAGGCATTTTTAAGATATCAATTTTTTCTTTAAAATGTTGACTTCCAAATATAATTTATTTGTTCGAAACGAATAAAGAAATTAATATGTTTTACCTTTGGGAACCTATGCCCACCACGTAGGGGCAAAGGGACGATGCTCAAATTTTTTTCATTTGTTTTGAACTTACAAAATGTTGATGTTTTATGGAGGGATCCCGCTTAACGTATAAGAATATATATAGAATAATTATAATTTTTAAATTTTTAATATATTATCTCAAATTTATGAATCAAAATTTATTTATGAATTCGTCACCGCAGGACACTGCGGGTGGGCTCTAGAACATCGATTCTTTAGTGGAGGTGTGGAACCTTCGTTTGTCCCGGTGTACAGGAGGAAACACGTTCCAACATTATGAGACAGATCAAACAATATCTCATTCATTCAATATAAACTAGCCACCGTAATGGCGTGGAAAAGTTATATTCCTTTTTAATTAAATTTATATGTTTGTATTTTGTCGGAAAAATAGTTAATTTTGTCATTTTACTTTAACAATTGTTTACATTTTTCTATTATACTTTTTTTTTGAGCGAAATTGTCATTATATTTATAAAAATAGATGTACTTTCGTTACTATCCCTAACTGTCATCTAATTTTTTACGGAATTAGTTTCAGTTGTCATTCCTCTAAAGTTTTTAAAATATTGGAAGATCATTAATGATTGTTGATGTTAAAAGATGAATTGATTTTTGGTTCTTAAATTATAAAGGGGTCCTTCTTCTTTTTTTTTTTTCTTTTAAGGGTTATAAAAAATATTATTTTATAAACAAACAATGAATGAATGAATGAATTATAAAAATACAAATAAGTTTAAAGATATATTGTTTGAATAAAAAATAAGAGAAAAATATTTAAATTAATTAATATATACATTTTGTCTTAATGGATCATATAATAATAATAATATAATAAGTTTAAAGGGAATCTAATTGATTAATAAATTTTAAAAAAAGTTAATTCATTAAATCTAGTTGTTAACACTCATTCATTGAATATAATTTAATTCGTAAACAAAATTGACTTTAATTATAATGTATTGATGTTTTTCAAAATCCGTTAAATTTATTTGCCATATAATGATAGAGTTTTGAGAAATTAGTAGTTAATTATTCAATATTTCTATTAGGGGTGAGCAGAAGTTTTCCGGAACCGGACCGGACCAATGGAACCGGACCAGACCAGTAAAAAATGGACCGGACCAATACTTTGGATTGGTCCTGGATCTGGATTTTTATAGAACCAGACAATTGGGTCGGTCCCCGGTTCAAGAAACCAAAAACGCAAAACCGGACCGAACCGGACCAATGTGTATTTATTATTTTTTTTATATATAATATACTAATATAGTATTATATATATTGATAAGAAGATAATAAAATAGATACAACTTACAACCTAAAGAAAATATATAATAAAGGGGATACAACTTACAACATAAAGAAAATATATAATAATTTGATTCAATATTCAACCAAGTTTCTTTATTTGATTAAAGAGAAAATAGGAGGGAAAATATTGTTCTTCCCTATTAATTAATTACCTGACTCTTTTTGTGATTCCAAACATTATTAGTTTGAAAGATTTTTACCTGTAAATTAATTAAATTAACCATAAGGGGATCGAAGAGGAAGATGACTTGCAATAAATTTCCTTACAACTTTCCTTTTCATTTCTCTTTATTAATTTGGAAGTAATGATTTTTACCTTTAGTTTATTTTTACAAGAACAACGAACCCAACAAAATATTGTATGAAGGAAGAACATGATTTGATTATTGATCATTATTTTTTAGAAAATCTAGTTATCCTCTTGATCAAAGATACGCATCGTATTGGTCCGGTCCTGGTTCTCGTATGTCTTCAATTGGTTCTGGACCGGACCAATGTATTGGTTCTCAGACATATTGGGTTGGTCCTGGTTCTATATTTTTTAATAACCGAACTATTGGTCTGGTCCTGGTTCTCTCAGTTTTTACAAAAAAGTGGACTGAACCGGATCAAGCTCACCCCTAATTTCTATCTACTATACAATAGAGTTCAGTAGGATAAAGAGCGACTGAGATTGATTATTTTTACTTATATCAAATGACTGTAATGTATTTCCCACATAATTATTATCCCTCTGCGTCCCCCTCTTGCTCTACGATTTCAACTCTCCTACGATTTCTCCAAAATCTCCCTAAATCAGGGAATCAATTATCTGACCCGATGAAATCTCCTTCGTCTCTCTCACATATGTATATTCCTAAACCAATTATCTTCTTTATATAAATGGCAAAAAAGTGATAGTATCTCAGTTTTGATTGGATGTCAGGTTGAATTTCTCTCTTTGTTTGAATAGTCCAAGGCTTCATTTAATTATACAAATCTATCCCCACCATTTCTCCATTTTATGTCATTTCAATCTTTTAGAGTTGTTTTCTCGGTAGATAATACTAGCATTGAATAAGTGAGATAACTCACATGAACACCCTTCAAGTAATGAATTCAGTTAGGTGTTCATTAATGAATATGACCAAGTGATCCACATTTAGGGCTTAAAAAAAAAAAAGGATAAAGAAAAGACAAACCCTATCAACTGCTGGTAATACTGATCCACACTATCTTTGAATAAATATCGATATATCCAAGAATGTTGTTAAGATCATTTTTTTATTGTTTAATACATTTTTAATTATTTAATAAAAAATGTCTAAAACACAATTTATTGAATTTTTCTTACAAATTATGTTCGTTTTTTTTATTTTGTTAAAACCACTCTAAAAGAAAAAACTGTTTTTATTACTGTTTTTATTTTAATTTTAATATATTTTTTAATACATCATTCTCAATTATGGGACGTGTCAGTATTCGAATAAATGTCGATATATCCAAGAATGTTGTTAAGACCATTTTTTTATTGTTTAATACATTTTTAATTATTTAATGAAAAATATATAAAACACAATTTTAGACTCTTTTTGAAACATGATTAAAATATATATTGATTTATTCTTCCTACTCGCGTCGTGCCATGGGCACGAGCACAAAGACTAGTAATCTACACAATATCTCAATGGGTGCCAGTTTAATTAAAAGGTCAAATTACTTTTTACCCCACAAAGTATCCACCAAATCTCAGTTTACCACCTAAACTAAGGTTTGTCCCATTTTAGCATTGAAGGTTGCCATTTGTCCCATTTAACCCCCTCCCATTTGGTTCCGTTTGAATGAAGCCGTTAAATTGCACGTGGAAGACCACGTGCGGGGTATTGTCGTATTTTATCATCTGCCTTAAATCCGTTAAGTTAATTGTTTTCTTTCTCAGGTAATTCCCGTGTCATTTCTTTCTCTTTCTCTTCTTCCCTTCTTTTTTCCACAACGCAAATCATCTTTCAATATCCCAGGTAAGGTTGATATTAATGGCGGATGTTTTGTGCTATTGTGGTGATAACAGTCTGTTGACAACATCATGGACTAGAAAAAATCACTGGGCGCAGGTTCCATGGCTGCCCAAACTATGCTTCTGTAAGTGATTTTTTTTTTTCAAATTTCAATTTTTTGATTTGTAAACCCTAAACACCAACGAGCTCTAGCTCAAGTGGTACTGCTCACTTCTCCTAACGGAGAGGTTGGGTGTTCGAGTCTCACTAGAGACTGTGAGGTTCCCGGGAGATGTGCTCCGCGCCCGCCGCCCTTGGATGCGCGTGCGTGCGCGCGGATCGGGACACCACGCTCTCGTTCCACCCTCCCTTGTTTAGGGGAAGACGAAATCCAAAGTGCGAGAGGAGTGCTGTCTATATTAGCACGTTGGAATGTGCCTCGGTTGCCTTGAGTGAATTTTGTATTCAATATGGGAACTTATGGTTTTCCATGTCAAATTATCCCTTATTTCGTGGATAACAGGATATGGGAATGCATTACTCTTTCATTCTCATTCTCCCCTTTATCTTTCAGGGAAAATAGAGAAGTGCAAGAAAGAATATTGCGACGTCCCCACTATGAATTTTATGAAAATAGCCTTATGGCCTATTTTGGATCACTATGAGTGCCTTAGGTTTTCTACGTCCAGTTATCCATTATTTCGGGGATACCAAGACATAGAAATACATCACCTTTCCATTCCCATTCTTCCTTGTTTAGGGAGAACGTGAAAGTGCAAAGAAAGATGTTGTTCGAAGCCCAGCTGGATCCAAAATGTTTTAGAGTCGCCACCTTTATTTTAAGGCAAAAATAAAGGAAAACCGTAAAAGAAAACCGAGATTTTAGAAAGCGGGTTCGGAGGCTAAGTTACGAGTTGGGAAGGTGCTAGGCACCCAACTCGCCCTTCGATCTCGAACGTTTTTGGTGAAGTATGCTTATTGTCACATTTATTTAGCAAATAAATAAGGTCTTATTTTGACAAGGAAAATTAAACGAGATACATTCGTGGCCACATTATTTACTTGACTCATAGCCTCTTTCCAATAATTACGGACATATTTAAAAATATTTGGCCATTATAACGGCTCTATTTAGTATTATTTCCTAATAAAATCCGGGCAAAGATAGCGCTTATATTTTGATATTGAACCGACCGGAAATAATACATTTATAAATAAAGACTTTATTGAATAAATAAAGTAAATAAATACAAACTTATCTAAAAATATTTGGCCATAATAACGGCTACATTTAGTACTATTTCCTAATAAAATCCGGCAAAGACAAGCTATATATTTACATTGGGCCGGACTGGAAATAATACTATTACATAAAAATAAAAGACTTTAACAATAAAAGCTTACAAACGGCGTAGGGGTGTGCTCGCTCTGTCCCTCGGGGAGAGAGTCTTTTTTCTGCAGTGCAGTGCGGTTTGAAGTTTGTGTGTTGTGTGAATTTGGGCGGCAGAATCGCTCACGAAAGTTACTTTTCGGCCTCGAGATCGGGCGGGGGTTGCTATTTTCGGTTGTTTGTTTGTGGAAAAGGCTAAATTTGGGCGAGTAACGGCTTACCTCGGCTATTTTGGCCTTTTAAATCGGGCAGAGCAACTGCTCTATCCACGATTTTTGGACCGAGGAAAAAGAGTGGATACCTAGCTGGGGGGCTAAGGAACACTTCTACCGGTTGGATTTGTGTTTGGCGGAGGTTTGGCAGGGTTTCGAGGCTTTAGAAAATTGATCTATCGGTATTTATTTCTTCAGCGTAACAACGACGCAGAGAAATTTTACGCAAAGCAGGTGTGTTGAATGAAGGAGCCGGGCACTGCTATTTATAGGAAGGAGCTGGGACATCGAAGGAATTTTGTGATTTCTCTCCGTGCATCAGGGTGTTGTACACCGCGTTGGACAATTTGCATTTTACGGCAAATGGAGTGATGAATAGTGCTTGGAAAGTGAGGTTTGGGTGCCACCCATTAGGGGTTTGGGCGCCACACCCAAACCTTTGGTAGGTGGTGCCCAAACCTCAAACATGGCTCATTTTTGACACTTTGGCCCCCTGCAATTTGTCCTTTTGTGCATCCTGCTTTGTCCTTTTGCAATTTTGACCCTGTAACTTGACATTTGTTAATGTTTTAACAGTTCTTGATATTTTTTGTCATGCCATGTATTTGGGGTACGAAATTGGGGTGTCTACAGAGCCCCTCAACGATGGAGTCTACGAGTAACCCGTAGCTTACTGAGTAGACGAACATCGTTGATTAGACTAGACTCTCCAATTTTCATTTCTTTTCAAAACGAGGGAGAAATATGCAGCTGGTAGCAGTTATAATGCAACAATTTATCAAACCTCCATATCCTAGACATTTTTAGTCAGTTATAGCAGGTTATCGTAATTTTTAAGCAAATGTGCAAATTAAATACTCTGATGGTCGGACCTACTAATGTAGGCTGCCTACGTATCCTTTAATAAAAGGAATCAGACCAAACGTAGTTCGGCCTCAAGCAAACAAACAACAACCAGGTGGGATGGATGATGCGGTTTCGCCCAAAGCATAGCAAAAGCGGTAGGACCTCTGATGCATTTTCCCCAAAGATAGGAAAACAATGAGACTCTTTGAAAAGGGCTTTCCAAAGATAGGAAAGCTTTGAAACTTTTGAAAAATCGCTTTCCCCAAAGACATAGGAAAGCTCTTGAACTTTTTGAAAATGGGCTTTCCCCAAAGATAGGAAAGCTTTGAAACTTTTGAAAATCTGCTTTCCCCAGCATAGGGAAAGCTCTTGAATTTTTTTGAAAATGAGCTTTCCCCAGCATAGGGAAAGCTTTGAAACTTTTGAAAATCTGCTTTCCCCAGCATAGGGAAAGCTCTTGAACTTTTTGAAAATGGGCTTTCCCCAGCATAGGGAAAGCTTTGAAACTTTTGAAAATCTTTCCCTCGCTTTCAAAGATAGGGAAAGCTCTTGAATTTTTGAAAGGGCTTTCCCCATAGGAAAGCTTTGAAACTTTTGAAAATCTGCTTTCCCCAGCATAGGGAAAGCTCTTGAACTTTTTGAAAATGGGCTTTCCCCAGCATAGGGAAAGCTTTGAAACTTTTTGAAAATCTGCTTTCCCCAAAGATAGGGAAAGCTTGAACTTGAAAATGGGCTTTCCCAGATAGGGAAAGCTTTGAAATTTTTTAATGCGCTTCAAAGATAGGAAAGCTCTTGAATTTGAAAATGGGCTTTCCCGGCGTAGGAAAGCTTTGAAACGCTTTAAGAAAACTGCTTTCCCCATAGCTAGGAAAGCTCTTGAACTTTGAAAATGGGCTTTCCCCGATAGGAAAGCTTTGAAACTTTGAAAATCTGCTTTCCCCATAGCATGGGAAAGCTCTTGAATTTTGAAAATGGGCTTTCCGTAAGGGAAAGCTTTGAAACTTCTGCTTTTTCCCGGCATAGGGAAAGCTCGATTTTGAAAATGGGCTTTCCCGGCGAGGCTTTGAAAATCCGCTTTCCCGGCATAGAAAGCTCTTGAATTTTTTTTTTTTTTTGAAAATGGGCTTTCCCGGCATAGGGAAAGCTCTTGAATTTTGAAAATGGGCTTTCCCCGTAGGAAAGCTTTGAAACTTTGAAAATCTGCTTTCCCGGCATAGGGAAAGCTCTTGAATTTTTTGAAAATGGGCTTTCCCAGTGGGAAAGCTTTGAAACTTTGAAAATGCTTTTCCCAGCATAGGAAAGCTCTTGAACTTTGAAAATGGGCTTTCCCGGCATAGGGAGCTTGGAAACTTTGAAAATACGCTTTCCCCGATAGGGAAAGCTCTTGAACTTTGAAAATAGGCTTTCCCTGCTTAGGAAAGCTTTGAAACTTTTGAAAATCGCTTTCCCCGGCGTAGGAAAGCTCTTTGAATTTTTTTTGAAAATAGGCTTTCCCCTGCGTAGGAAGCTTTGGCTTTTTTTCTGCTTTTCCCGGCATAGGAAGCTCTTTTTTTTTTTTTTTAGGTCAAAGTGTCCACATACAGAGGCTAGCTGCGGGGCTTTGTTAGTATTAACAAGCTCTACGGCGTCGATGGATGACTTTTCTTGTCGAACAATGATGCTATCACGCGGCAGACCAGGCGTCGCGATGATGATGATGATGACGATGCGGACGTAGGATCGAGTCGCGCCAGGCATGGGGCGGATCACGTAGTCGATGGCATGGTGGGCGAGTCGGGGAGGTGGCTTGAGCGAGAGCGGTATCATTTGACTATTAGCTTCTTTTCTGCATGTCGACTTTTCTCCTTTTTTTTTTTCTTTTCATTTGTGTGTATACGTACAAATATGAATTATGAAATACAATATATATTTTTAAATGATATGATAAAATAACATGCATATTCAAAATACATCTTGAAAATAAAAGCTATCACAGACTCATAAGGGTAGTGGCCGCCGTATTTTAGAAAAAATTTAGAAAAGAATACACCTTTAGCTTCGAGGCTTTTGGCGTCTGCGGGTAGAGGAAGAGCGGCCGCCTCTTCTGTGCGAAGAAAGGTAATTGAGCCATATAGCCTTCTTTAATATCGATAGGCTTTTCATTGATCGAGACGAAGGATTAATGGGTGATTTGGGCCAGAAACCGGCAGCGAGGACAATAAAAGAGCAAGTTTGGGCATGGCTTACTAGGTTTGGGCGCCATGCCCAAACCTCAATAGTGGCGCCCAAACTTGGTTTCTGGGAGCTTTCTTGCAGCCCTTGTTGCCATTGTTTGTTCAGTTTGTCCATTTCTGATTTTTACGCTATAAAAGGGATCTCGGCGAACTGAATATTTCACGCTTGACCTTTTCTT